>JBBPSL010000028.1:31405-42574 GCA_038093555.1 Butyriboletus appendiculatus
ATTGTTTCAGACGAGATCGAACTCCATATGAATGCTCGGTTGGAAGAAGAAGACGCACTTTACCCACCTGTCAGGGAACCAAAAGAGGTGTCTCAAACCGAGATCGAGGCCGTCGTTGATGCAAAGAATCAGGAGTTTTTACGTGCTGTTACAACAACAGGCGAAGAAATAGGAGTACTGGCGGTGGAGGTCGCCGAGTTGATCACTAAGGTGAATGCTCTGGAGGCTAGGTGTATGGCATTGGAAGCAGAAAATCAAGAATTCAAAAACAAACTTGCCCAGGTTTGCGTTGATGTCTTTTGTCTTGAGAGGTATGCGAAGCGATCTAATACTGCTTTGGAAGGATATTCTCGAGCACGCGAAATCCCAAGATGCCTTGGTACGCCGTGATAAAGAAATTGATGCCATAGCGGCAGCACTACAGGCCTACATTTCACAAGCACCTACCGGTCAAACAGCAGGTGATCTTCCCTCTGCGGAGTACATCATCGAATCACTCGACAATCAGCTCGATGGTCTCTTCAAGGAGAAATTTTGCGCAGCATTGGTCAATATTCAGCAGGAAGTCTTCAGCAAGGTCCAAGAAAGCCATAATCGTACACTCGACACCGTTTCACCCAAAATTATGCTACTGCTTAGAATGGTGAACCTTATCACGGCTCGGTTGGGAAGGCCTGATATGGATGCTCTGAATACTGGGTAATCGAGGACCGACTGTCCCATTGTTCCAATTTTCAGTCGCTACATTCACTTCATTTGTCTCCCACATCTTCAATGTCACGTATCGGTGTCGCGTCATCCATTCAGCTTGACGGCATACAAAGACGACGTGTATTCAGTTATACAGTCACATATTTGCAGTGATAGGTAAGAATTATGCTGCCGACGTCTTTTGATCAATCGAATTCGGAGTCGTCTTGTACAAAGGCCGCAGAGTAGGCAAGGATTGTCCCGTACACCAGTCTGAGGGAAAGAGCTATTAGATGTCAAGGTATGAAAGGACAGTGGCACACACCCGCCACCAATTGTCGACATGACACAAGCACCTGGCCTTATCACTTCCGAATGTGTAAGAACGACAGGGAGTGCAAATCCAGAAACGACGATTACGGACGTAATGAACCGTCCGAGGTCAACGGGGCCTGCATTAGCCTCGTATGATGAGAACTCGTCCCCTCCGCAGTGTGCGAATATTGTGTTAGGAAGGGGCGCCAATACGAATGTGAGTGCTGTGGGGGTGGTATGTGGATCATGGACCTCTTGATAGTCGACTCCTGGACTTACCAACCAAGAGAGGGAGCCAGTTTGCCCAAAGTGCACATGAAAGGATTATCAGTAAGAATCCAACGGCGAGGACAAAGGACAAGAGAATGACGGCTTCGTTTGTACATCAGCTCTGTTCTGGGAGAGTTCAAGGATATGAAACTCACTCTTCAGTCCCGCCGCTGCCATTGTGTTGTGCTTGTGCTGGTGTAGGAAGAACTTGAAGTTGCTGCGCTTGCCCGACTCTGCCTCGCTCCCCATTATTAGGTAATCCAAGAGCGAATTACAACAGACCTCTGCCATTTTGTGTCCAACCAAGTGCACTGTACATAATGTTACGAGCAATTGTACCGAACTCGGATGGACCACACCGTATACCGCTGGACTCATACATGACTCTGGCCATTAAGTATCGTACTTGTTGCAAAAGTTGTGTGGATTCGTGCCTGAGAACGCGGGCCGGATGCAGTACCAAGTATCATAGTCGCGGTCGTCGTTGTAGGACGACCCCCACAACCTGAGCGAGTGTTGCACCAATTCGTGAAGTACGCGGCGGTAGCACTGACAAGCCCATCTTTTCAGTTTCCTCGCAGTCTGGATGTGAATTTAATGGCACCTCCAAAACGTCGGGTGTCCTATGTGATACCATCCCCAGTCGACCATGTCCCACATCTCAAACTGCCTCCCCTCTGTCTTTCTCGTCACGGTTCACCACGTCCCCTTCTCTTCCCTTCACAACACCAACCCGAAGCGCCACCCAAGTGGAGCCAGCCCAGTCACCGCCTTGGTGTCACATCCCTCGCACTCGACTCCACCACCCAGTTGGAAGGACAGGCAACACCGGAAGGTATATTATACACCGGCAGTCGAGATGGCCAGGTCATTTCCTGGGACCTTGGACTGTCGTTCAGGCCAAGGCGAAGCCCATCCTCACGACGGAATCGTGTCGCTAGATGGGAGGCATTAACAGGAATGGCAGACGAAACTTTGGGCGAGGAGACGGAAGAGGAAGAGCGACGGGATGGGGATATACTCGGGGATGTCAAAGAAAGTGGCGGCAGAAAGCGGAGAAGTAGCATCCATGAAGACATTCCCTATGAGCATCAATGGGAACTCGATCTCGAAACACTCAATTTCGCTAATGTAAGAAAAGTATATCCCCGTCCACATTTTGAACTAACGAGGCACCAGGATCCGCAATTCCGGCAGTGTGCACAAATGCACACAGATTGGATTAATGACATTCTTCTCTGCAACTATAATCAGACCGGTCGGTCTCTCGTGCTTTGGCGTTCGGCATGCTGATGTTGTAGTGTAGTAATTTCCGCCTCCTCGGATGGTACCATCAAAGCATGGAGTCCACATTCGAATCTTTTGACGGACCCATCGATTATTGGCACACACGCCGACTATGTCCGCTCCCTTGCTTTCTGGTAATTTATTTGTAAATCGTCGAACCCAGCTTCTTACCAGCCGTTCAGCCGCGAGTCAAACTGGATCGTTTCAGGCTCTTTCGATCGGTCAATCAAGTTGTGGGACCTCACCTTATCGTCACCGACGCCACAACCTCTATTGACCCTCAATCCCCCTGATGCGACTGCACCGAAAGCGTCTATATATGCTATTGCAGCGGATCCATATGGCCATGCCATCGCCAGCGGCTCTCCAGAGCGTGTGATACGGTTGTGGGACCCTCGGTCTGGAAAGCGTACTGGGAAACTCGTTGGCCACACCGACAACATACGGGCGATGTTGATGTCTGATGATGCTAGATACGTATGGTCGTGCGCTAATGTTATTTTACGCGTATTCTAACACCCCCTTTCCAGCTTCTTACAGGTTCTACCGATGGTGAGCGAGCCCCAATGTGTGCAGCGACTTGATCTCATGATGCCATAGCTTCTATCAAACTCTGGTCCCTATCCTCGCAACGCTGCTTGCATACATTTACGTACCATACAGATTCTGTATGGTCCTTACATTCCACCCATCCATCCCTGAAGGTATTTTATTCTGGGGATAAATCCGGGATTGTTTGCAAGGTTGACGTCGAGGACTCTTTGGAGGTTGCAGATGGTGTATGCATCGTGCTTGCGCGAGAACCGAGTGAAGAAGGTGGAGAGGGAATAAACAAGATTGTCACCGCCGACGATGGATTGCTTTGGACGGCGTCAGGGAGCTCCAACATCAGTCGTTGGAGAATCCCCAAGCGACTGGTGAAGCGCGACGCGGGGGATGATCGAGACCTCTTTACAGATTCCACTGTCACAGCCAAGAGCACCTCGACTGGAGTGGAGCCGTCCTGGTCAGCTCCACCTTCGGTCTATCAAGGTAAATTTGATTTTACGGGTCGTTTAGTGTATGGCCACTCACGCGATGCTCAAGGCCGCAGGGATGACGAACTTCCTTCGTATCCAGGGGTTCCACTTTCTTCCCTTGTGAGGCTCGCCTCTCCGAATAGCTCATTTTCACCGTCATTATTCATGTCTCGAGGGCGCGATGCAGAGGTAGCCACCCTATATTCTGCGGCTTCGATTGTATCCGTTCCAGGTGGGCGGTCACCGTTCAATGCTGCTTTTCGACATTCCACCACTCTCATACCATCAAATACTCAAAGAGATACGAGAAGCCATGTCTCAATGACGAACATCGACCAAGACCCTGTCCACGAAACCCGCACAACCTACACAACTCAGGAACTAGGTGAACTTGCCTCGGATGCCACCCCTTTCAATTCCAACCCGGATATGGTAATCACGGGTTCTCGTGGGCTGGTGCGAGCAGTGTTGTTAAATGATCGCATGCATGCCCTGACGGTTGACACAATGGGCGAAGTTGCCGTATGGGATATCGTCCGTGGAGTGTGTTGCGGTTGGTATTCGAAAGAGGATGTCCAAGCTGCAAGTCTCCGCGGGAGCTTGGATGGCAGCACTCGCAGCAGAGAGCAAAGCAGCGCGATCGGTGATAAAGAATGGAGCCCTCGAGCGGCCCTCGAGGCAGTCAGAGAACGTATTGAAGGAGAGGCTGTCGTGTCTGCCTGGTCGTTCGTGGACACGAAAACTGGAGTCCTCACCGTGCACATCAACGAGCGATGCTTCGAGGCTGAAATTTATGCTGACGAGGCAGGCTTTGATTCAGACAATCATTTCAACGACGAGCTCAGAAGTGCGTCCATGGAGCAATCTAGCGAAAGTTCATGCTAACAAGTGGTCAAAAGTTAATATTGGAAAATGGGTCCTCCGAAATTTGTTCCTAGGATTCGTACAGGAGGAGCAACGCATTCGGCAAACACGTGACGTCCACGGCTCAGAGTCTAGTCAACCAAACCACACCGATGTACATTGTGGTGTGGGAGGATCGGGCTCAGATCCCAGTATTAACTTTTCCAGCTCAGCTGGACTCCTTTCGTCTCTCGAAATATCAAGGTCGTCATCGCGCCTGCCAATATGTACGGCTATTATCACCTCTGCAAGTGCATTACCCGCGATTCTTCCTGCTCTACCTTCGGTCGCTAAGCCTTCTCCCTTGCTCACACCAATGATACCCTTGAAAGCTGCTAAGCCAATGGGCGGCACCCCCCAATCACCCTCGTCCGATAAGCCGCTCATGCCTCGTCCTATTCGAACTCATGGGCTCGATATGCCACCATCAAACGCAATCCGCGAGCCTGAATACCTTGCTGCTCGCCGACCCTCGACGGCAAGTACCGCTCTATCAGATGGCGATTTTTCGGGCTGGGGAGGTCCCGGAAGCCCTCCGCGTTATATTGGTGACTCCTCGGGACCACTTACACCGAATACGCCAGGCGGTAGCTTCATGGGTCGTCTCAAAAGCCTTGGAAAGGGACCCGGTCGAAAAACAGTGAACGACACTGTCCCAAGTTCCCCGGTCATGAACAATGTCGGGTATATTGTGGACACTCCGACCGTCCCTGAGGTGCGGTTCATTCGAATTATTTCTTTGATTGTTTGCCTGACATCTTATATATAGGATGACGAAGCTAGCAGAACACCCACCCAAATCCTATTGTCAACCCCTCTATCTCCACCCTCACCAAGTGAAGCTCCGGCTCTATCACTCCCACCCAACATGATGGTGATGATATCAGACGAATCATATCCTGGCTGGAAGACTGTATATCGAGGCAGTGTCTCGACCACCTGGGCTGATATATATGCCCTCGAAGAAAGCATGCCACTCTGGTTGCTTGAATATGTCCTCTTTAACAAGGCTGTTGTTCCGCATGCGAGTAAAATTAGCTTCGTTCTACTACCTTGGCCGAATCCGGATCCTGATGGCGAGAAGCTACCCGAGCTCTTGAATGTGTATGTTATGTCGCGCGCCAATTATACTTTATGCTTATCGTTAAATTATCATTATCTTTAGCGCTCAATCGAAATTGACCGCAAGCAAATTTCTTCGAGTACGGAAACTGACTCATCATGTATGTGGCCATATTTCGAGAATCGACTTGAGCTCATCGCATCCCAGGTGCAGGAAAAATTAGACAAGCTGTCCAGTACTGTCAACCTTGCGCCTTCCTCCTCTGTTGACATGTCCGCACCCGATTCTCCGAGCACAAAGAACTTCCGCACGCGGGCAGAAGAAACCTATGAAATTCTCTGTAACGACATGGTACTTTCGCTCGACATGACCCTTGCTGCGGTGCGACAATATTTCTGGAGACAATCTTCTGAGTTGACCATGTACTATCGCTTGAGGGACCATCCAGTGGCAGAGTAGTACTAGTGTTGATATTCCGACTTGACGCGACACCTGATGATTGATGCATACTGTAACGAGTGTTACCTCCGTTGTCACCATCAAAACCAACAGTAACTTAAAATGTTTGACAGTTTAGTGCAGCCTTTCCTACTGTGTCGTGGACAAAACAATTTGCCGCTAATTCGGCCACAGTGAGGGCTTCAATGTACTACCCGTCATCTAATGTCTGTGTCCTGCTTGCACGAGTGGTGTCGTATCTGTTAGGGTCTGACTCTCAGAAAGATTTAGGCAGTGTCCGATTTATCTGTCTTGTAACAGTATCCATAACTTGATCGGAGCTCCGTAGGATGGGTGCTGTACTAAACGTTGTGTGTTGATGCAAAGATTGGCAAGTGAGAGAGTTCCTCGCAGAGAAACTGCATGGGCCAATGATGTATTCGTGTTCGATGGGGTAAGCGGGCAAAGGTCTACTTGATCACCCACTCGTTCGGACATACTCTGGTTATACATCCCTTGATTATCCAAATCCTCAAGGCCATTGATCCCTCCCGCAGGGGATACTGTCTGGAGAGCAGAGGTCACGGTATGACGGAACTTGGACGAAATCACCCAACGTTAGAAAATCCAGCATACTAAATAACTGGACAAACTCCATCACATCTCTCGTTGCGGTATAAAGAGCAGTTATGACTGGCTAACTTGCTCTCCAAATTACCTGTGCAGAGCGGGCGTCCGTCAGCTCTCGTTGCTGCATACCAGCAAGGCCGATGAAGTCGGTGCATTAATTCTGATGCAATACTGTCCCAGCTCCATTCAAACATCTGAATTTCAACAGCTGCGAAAGGAACCTCGGTTCATTCACCAGGCCGTTGGCCATAGAACACTCACTTTTACTCCCGGGCTGTGGCAAGTGTTATGCACACGAAGCATGCAGAAAGCCCAGGGCGTCTGACCTTGAAGGCTGGACATGTTGTCTCGAATCATCACCAAAAGAAGAGAGGCAAACTACTTTCCTCGTGTGGGTGTCAGATCGAATAAACATATCCGCTACCAGCACACGACTATTTTCTCAAGCCAATTTCACAGTACACACGCTCTGCTGGCTTGGAGCGGTGGAACTGGGTGATTTGGATTTGCAAACCTCATGGATTTTGTGAACACATGACGTTGGAGGATTTGGACACTGAGTGTATGAGCATTGACAAGAACTGGTCGAGGGCTCACCACAATAAATAATGGTATGGTTTTTCACCGCTGTCAAATCAGCTGCTCGAAGTTGAAACTCGAAACCTGAAAACTCACTAGCATCGGACGACCGCTCCCCTTATCACATACCAACATTCTCTTGTCTATGCGCACCAGACAAAACATTTATTGCTTCACGTGTTTCATACTTCTTAACCCATCTTATAACTTCACCATTGGAAATAGAAGCGCAAGCTGAACTTGACGCAGCAATGCGAATGAAGGAAATTAAGAAGCTTTATTTATACTTGACAACGATTGGGCAATCACGGAGTGGATATCTATACACCGATCTTGGCACATTTCCAAACACTGGTAAAGGAATGGTGAGACGCTAAGATGCATGACAATGGAACAAGACTCGCCCTGAGAGTAGCTTCAGTGGTGGTTCGACCCGATTGCCAAACGTTTGTGATGGAAGAGAGGGCAGGCATGCACGCGACTACGACAACTCCATCTGATGCATTCGTTTCTTCTTCCGTGGGGTCTAGTCGGATTTCGTCTCCCAGCATCGCCTGGATATGCTCAGGTTCAAGTTGTTGACAATTCAACAGTTCCCTTACCGCGGAACACGACGCGACAAGCCCAAGCATCTCTATACCTGCATCTGCAAGCGCAGTGCTCGCTGCTATTGAGCCAGAAGCTACGCATCCTTCAATACCATCATTTTCGATGATCGTGATGAATACATCTATGGTCGACTTTGGAAATAGTTCCAAGCAGACAGATGACGCGATTGATTGATGGATCGCAACAGCAAGGGATCTGTCTTCAGCATCCTTCAATAGGGACTCGGCTCGATCTGGTCGAAATCGCTGGAACACGAAAGCACTCACATGAAGCGGTGATCGGCGGTGAGCGCACGAGAATGGCGCGAATTTGACCTCGATATTCAGTTTGCCCTTTTCGTTGTAAGTGATGGACTTGGACTGCCTTGGACCGTACCTGTCAGACATTGAAACACTGTTAGACTCACCATGGTGGCCGTGCGCACAGCGAGGACCGGACGAGCAAGACTCACACAGCACATGCTAGCTTTGTCTTCTCAGTCTCGATATAAGCTGAGCCATTTGCTTGACTGATTAACCCAGGCTGCAAAACTTGAAAGAACGGATCAGCTTAGAAGACATAGTTCTATGTGCAAGTCCTACAGATTGGGCGTATATCTGTTGATTGTCGGCCGCATCGCACATCCCAAATCGCGGAGCGTTCTTGACCGGGTTCAAAAACTGGCGGAAAGCTTTCTTCTGGGCCGTTTATACGCCTTCTGTCGAAAGGATTTTGAGCCATGCCAACTCGTTCTGGTCGAGCAGGAACTGGGATTACATAACACAGACTGTTATGAAGGTCTCCTTCTCCCTTTCCAACAGGAACACAAAGCCACTCGGTGCTGCCCCTCCACTCGGGAAGCCAGCAGCGTTTTCATCACTAGACGATGAAGATACTCAAGATGCTACCCCAGTCGCTTCAAGCAGCAAAGATGCCCACGTGAACAAATCGCTTTTGACCCGTAATGTAACGTCTTCAAAGCCGGCGCAGAGGCGCGTGGAGCAAGAAATGAAGATGGACGCTACGGTATACCAGTACGATGAAGTCTGGGACAGGATGCAGGAAGTAAAGCAGAGGCAAAAAGAGGCTAAAGAAGCAGACGCGAAGCAGCGCAAAGTGGGTGCATATTACTTCGTCTTTGATCAGGCGTTCTCATGTAGCGTGTTAGCCTAAATACATAGAGGGCCTGTTAAATTCTGCAGCTACTCGCCGGTTAGATCGTCTCAGAGCCGAGGAGAAGATGCTCCAACATGAGCGAGAACTGGAAGGGGATCAGTTCGCAGACAAAGAGGCCTTCGTCACACAGGCATATAAGGACCAGATGGCTGAAGTCCGGAAAGCTGAGGAAGAAGAGAGGCAGAGAGAAGGTTCGTCCCATCATTCATACCTGACCGTTATGTTGCAATGAACGTTTGTTGCTAGAGGCGGAAAAGAAAAACTTGAAAGGAGCGACGACGGGGATGGCCCATTTCTACCGCAAACTACTAGAAGACTCTGAGCAAAAGCATGAAGAAGCTGTCGCTGCTGTCACGGAACGCAAGCCTGTTATTGGGCCACAAGGCCCTTCCCTGACCATCACTAAGCCTGCAGACTTCACACCAACGTCCGACTTGGAACTAGCTCGACTTGCACGTGATCAAGGAAAGGCTGTCGAATTAAACGACGATAACCAGATTGTCGACAAACGAGAGTTGTTGTCAGCCGGTTTGAACCTTTCAGCTCCCAACACACGCCGTGTTGGGTTGCAAATGGCCACCAAAAAATCGGAGGACAGGACTGAGCCCCATATTCACCGTGCCGTTGGGGCTGCGGCGAGCCGAAGGGAGATTACCGCGAGGAGAACAGCAGAAATTTGTCAACAGATGGAAGAAGAACGCGAACGGCAACAGGCACAGAAGGAGAGAGATGAGGAGGAAAGTAGGCAGAGGATTGTTTCCAAGAGGAACAACGAAGTAGACGTGCAAGATGCAAAGGCCCGGTATTTAGAGCGGAAACGTCGGAAACTGGAGGAAGGCACAACCGCGACTGGTAGTGTTGAAAATGCATCGATATGAAAGCATCCCATTCTCGTCTCTACGGTTCGTTGAGAAAGGATTGCGCAATCACCTGAATCAGCAAGGCCGATTGAGACGCTCCTCCCCCATCAAAAGCACCAGGCGTTTAAATTCTTGCAATACAGCCGCCGCGGGTGGACGCTTGTCTGGGTTATGATTAAGCATTGGTCTTGTAAGTTGCAGAAGTTCAGGAATGTCAAGATTGGCAATCTAGCGCGACCTCAGCAGGCTGGAAGATAGACAGAACAGCCAAAATCGTCCGTACCTTGCATGCTCTGAGGATGAGAATTCCGAGGGCCCACACGTCTACCATATAAAGATTGCGTGCTTGACCACGCTCGAGCTCTGGCGGGACCTCTGTCCCTTTTGGCCAATAAGTTCCGGGAGTAACCAGGTCGTCTGTTCTCCGGCTGAGTTCGTAATCGATGCACGCACACCTGCCATGGTAATCGGTGAGGAAATTGTGTAGAGATATGTCTAGGTGCACCATGCAATTCCGGTGCATAAAAGCGATGTGCTTTAAGGGAAATAGCGTCAGCGACAAACGAACAAGAAATTCAGAAAGTATAATTACTTCTATACATTGATGAATCACCCATAAAAAGTCTCGTAGCTTGGATGGTATCTCAGGCAATAAATGGGAAGACCATTCCTCCATCACAATAAAACATATACCATCAATGTACACGTCGATTACATCGAGGACGGCTGTATTCTGAATGTTATCGGCAATGTTATTCGATACAAAGAACGAACACACGTATACAGTGATTCATGGGATCACGTCGGAGGTGAGAGGAAGACACGTGTCGCACATTTTGAACTTCTCTACCCAACCGATTAACGGCCTTGACCATCAACTTCATGCCGGTCGTGCAGCAGGTCGCTCGGAAGAGATTTCCTGGCTAGCAAGGTTTAGAATATCATGACGTGGGGGAAAAGATCGTGGCAAACCAGGCCGGGATCTTTGCACAGAGCACTGTCGTCGGACGTTGTGTACGTGTGACGATACCCGGAGAGGTGAGGAACACGCATCTCGGCGCCTACTCCGTAGCGCTGATAATGTTCTCTGACATCTCGCACAGTATCAAGCCGATAGCCCTTGGACAAGATAAGATCACGGTACTTTGACCATTGGGGAGAGAGGCGAGCGTTGAGTTGGTCGTCATCGAGGGATGACTCTGATGAGGAAGACGAAGATGAGCCTGCGGACTCACATTCCCACTCAATGGACGGAGGCATAACAGGGAGACAAGGTATGCCGGGGGGCTGTGGGCATTACTGCCGCATGAAATACCCATGAGGTCAACGAGCGAGGCCCGGGAGCATATCT
>JBBPSL010000028.1:42671-54597 GCA_038093555.1 Butyriboletus appendiculatus
CTTGCGGCGATGACGGATTACGACCACCACATCACAAAGGTGATAGTTGGGAAAGCGATTCTCAAGCTAGGATGACAAGAATGGGTGTCCGTTTCACATTGAGCGGTGATGAGACAGATAATGTGGGGAAGAAAGACCTCAGAGGGGAAAGTATCTGAGACAAAGCTACTCTGTTTGGCCTCAACATTGACAGCCACTGTCATGGAAGAGGGCACAAAGGGCAAAAAGACCGTCTTCATCGGCGGCATAGGCGACGACGTGGACGAAAGTGTCATCTACGAGTGTTTCTCTACGTTCGGTAGGTGATTTGTACCCTCCCAGCCCCACAAGGGTACCAGCATAAGTTCAACAGGAGACATCGTCGAAGTACAGCTGCCACCAGCCGCGACGAACACCACCTCGGAAACAGGTACGCGCCCAGCCTCCACTCCGTCTGACCAGTGTTCTGATCTCCCATTGAGATTCCAAACATCGTGGCTTTGCTTTCGTCACGTATGGCTCTCCTGCAGATGCCCAAGACGCGATTGACAACATGGACCTCAATGAACTCCGTGGAAGGATCCTCAAAGTAAACATCGCTCGGCCAATCAAAGCCGCCATACAGCCAGGTGCAGGAAACAGAGCAAGTAAGTAGTTTACTTCGCAGAGCCTGCCAGCGACGAATAGTCACCGTCTACTGTTAGTATGGGAATCAGAAGAATGGCTGAGAGAGTACGCGAAGCCACTCGCTCAAAGTGGAGGTAAGCATCCCTTGACATCTCACCTCGCCATCTCCTGATCCAGTGTTTAGGTGTTCAGGGACGGAACGCACTACGGAAAGCTAACGATGCAAGCGATGCACCAGCTCCGGCTGCTGCCGATGCTGATGATGAGGATGCCATGGAAGAATAGTCTCTTGCTCTCGATTCTTCCACACTCCTGCTCCCTCGATGCCAGTGTTTCAGCGAATGGCTCACGCATGACAGTCTTGTCCGCCAGTCCCACCTGCTGTTACATTACAGGGTCCAAATCCGTTCACCAACATGTTGGAGGGATTCATAACACTGCTATGGTTTGTGTTATACGTATGATGATCCAGAAATGAGACAAAGAGGGGATGTCGCTTGATGCATTCAAAAATCTTTGGGGTGACTCATGTCTGATTCTTCAAACTGTGCGCGGGCGCGTTTGATATCCTCTTGCATGAATAATAATTCTTCCATTCGAGCAAGCTTTTTTGCATCGGCCGGCCTTGATAAAGCTCGCCGCAGATCTTCTATTGACAGCCGGGTCTTCCGTTGTGGTCCTCCTGCCGTTTGGCACTGTCTCGCGAGGGTGTCATGGAATGATTGGTCGTCGAGCAAAAGGAACGCACAACATCGACAATAAACTCGACCAAGATCTCTTCCATCACATTCACGGTGTCAGTCGCCGGATTCCTGTCATCTCCAAAACCATACATCAGGTTTTTGACTGAGTATTAACACGATCAGACCAGTGGAACGCCTTTAACCGTGAACGAACTGACGTTCTTTCATAAAAAGTCCTTTGAAGTTGGCATGCTTGCGACCTCGCCCAGTAACGGCAGTGGTTGTACCCAGTGTGGCGCCTGTCTCGCGCACATACGTCGGAGTGTAAGAGGAGAAGGTGGTCGGTTTCGGAGTGGCGACCGCTGATGGGGGGGCGGTTGCTGCGGGGATAAGAGGAGTCTGTACGGCTGATCTTGTGACCTGGGATGTGTTTTGGGTCTGTTGCTGGGGGATGTAGCTGTACGGGTACGGCCATGCGCCATAGCCAGTTACGCCAGAAGCATACGCGCTTTGGTACGCTGCTGCATAACCCTGGGGTTGATACGCGCCAGGCGTTCCGGGATGATAAGCAGCGTAAGGATAGGACGTCCCTGTAGGGTTATGCTGGTAGTGCGAGTAAGACATGCAGCGCTGGTTGCCTTTTTCTGTTACACATAATCATCAATCTCCCCTCTCTCTAAATTCCGTGCACTATCCATCATCTGTCGCACTTTCTGCCACTCCATCTCAATAATGCCACGCTCATCGAGCCAGTCCATAACTGTATCCGCATCGTGAAGGTCTCGCGGAGGTTTGATACCACCGATATACGCAACCTTGACAAACTGCCGAGCCCCGTCCTGAGCTTCCATGATGTTCCGTTGTAGGGATTTGTAGAGCGAATACTATGTAGCATCACCGTCATGTACGGGCATCCTGCATGATTGGACGAACCTCCCAGTGACTGAATTGATGATATATTCTGGTGCGCGCCGCGCAAAATCGACCAAGGTGAAACTCTGCCCTGACGTCTTGTTTGCCATCTACATCACTGTCTTCCTCTTCCTCCTCTTCCTCTTCCTCTTCTTCTTCTTCCGAGCTTTCATCTGACCCGTCGTCGGACACGTCCTGTGCATCACCGTCAGCAAACTCTGGCGATGAATATGCACACATCTATACCTCGAAATCATACTCGTCGTATGGCTTTCCACGCAGTCGCCCCAGTAATGTAGACACCCTGCCACCGAGATGGCATGCATCACACCGGGGTATCGTAAATTTTAATCGAACCAGGGTAAACTTTGGATATGTTTCCAGGACCTTCTTAAAGTCTGATCTCCACGTGGATGACGCCACGAGTGAGTCGCGCATCCCACTCAACTTGCGGCGAGTTGTTTGTAGTGGCACAGAAAGATATTCCTCCTCTGATGACATGGTAAATCATTCACTCAGTGAATTTTGAACAGTCAGACCTTTGAGAGCGCTTTCGAGAAATGGGCGTCTGTCCACCAAGGGTCGTACAGCGATATGGACAAAAAGTTGACAGACAATCTTGAAATGGTGTGTCAGGTCTTGATGAGTGCTCAGACTGAATGCAAGAGGAAGTTGCGCCGCAGGAGCACCATTTGCATCATCATCGACGATAAAATCCTTCTCGTCCTCTTCGTTGGAATCAGTTTCGTCATGCGAGGCATCCGACTCTCCGCTGTGATGTGGCTTAGCACCTTTGAATGGAACTCCTGCTGAATTTTCTGATTGCTCAGCTTCTGAAGAAGAAGATCCGAGTACTATTTCGCCACGTTTCTGGCCTTTAAGCACTTTGGCGGGCAGTCAGTCGAGTCGTCAACATCCATTCATTTCACACTCACTCTTGAGCTTTTCCAAGTTCTTCTGGAACGCAGTCATCTTTCCTCGAGCACGTAAACGACTCTCGAGCACTTCTAAGAATACATACGTGTCGTCGGTGGTAGTGAACGTCATTAGCGGAACTACTCACGATTTCCTGCCTCGAGTATATCATCGTCCTCCTCAGGGGTCAGTGGTCTTATACCCTTGACCAGCTTGCGTTTGTGAGGTCGAATGTCATCCTCAGAATCAAGAACAACTTTATTTTTCCCCTTTCGATATCGTGGTACTTCGATCGCCTCTTCCAGCGATTCGTCACTGATTGTGCGTATGGGAATGGAATGGGCGCCAACAAGACTCTTCCGTTTCTTTGGACGGCGGGGAGAATGGTCTTCGTCGCTGATTTCAACGACCTCTGGCTCGAAGCGTATTGCACCGACATCACTATCTGCATCTTGTGCTTTGTCCGAGTCGGAATGGCTGGATGAAGAACTGGATATGTTACGCGTCCGCTTTCGCTTGGAGGGACCAGGGCTGGGATACTTTGGGAACGAATTGGAAGGTGACGAAGGGGGTGATGAGACGAGAAAGTCCAGTAGTGTTTGTTGTTTGAATTTCCGGGAAGACGAATACGTTCTTCGTCTTCGAGACATCCAGAGGTCAACCGGTGGACCAAGTTAGAGCACGAAGTAATTATTGTCCTACCAAAGTTGGACGTGGGCCAATTTGAGCCTAGTATTATGTACAGTATCCCTCCCAAAACTTGCAGGCTGAGCGAGTACACATTCAAGTCTCAAGCTATCCAAATCTTAGTGCGGTATCCTCCACAACGAAGGGCTGGATCTCAGTACGGTCGTCTTCGTCCACTTACTGAGGAACAGATCCCGCCGGAATACGTTTGACATCGACCTTGAAGACTGGAAACCGAGCTCTAACAGAGATCCGAGACAAAATGAAACGTTGGACATGACGTCTGCCTATGTATCACCAGCCCCGTCGCTGAACCAGATGAATCACATTGTGCTATATCATCTGCAACCCACCACGTCAAGCTGCACGAAGCCTGGCCTTTTGTGCCTTTTTAGCTTTCTCCTTCATGACCGTGGACCCGACGAACCAGCCAATCCCTGAGAGTCCGACAACAAGCAAGAATGCGGGCAATCGGATAGCCCATTCACGAGCAGGAAAGTAGTCGTGTATGGGACTCGATGTGTCGAAGAACGGCTGAGGACATGATATGTGAATTGCGGAGTGGACGATGCGGCGAGGTAGTACTGACGAGAAGAATGGCCCAGGTAGTGTAGTAGATAAACACGAACGCCGCGACGAGCAGCATCGAACTTCCCAGCGCCTTGTCACTCACGGCCTATTTCGACAGCTGACTGGCGACCATACGACCAACTTTGAGGAAACTCACCATCGCTCAGCTTACGAATTTGGTGTTGGCGGGGTGCGTGCAGTGAGGTTCGTGTCAAAAGTTGGCTGGGAACCGAGTCCGACACTCGTCCATCCTTGCATGCACATCTTTCTAAACAGGAATCCGCTCCTGTTCACTATAAATTTTTATCCATGAACTCTCATGCTTTCGCATCTCTCGCCCATGTCCGAATCCTCCTCCTCCCGGTTGGCGAGATCCCTAGGGCCACATTTGATGCTTATGCCGCAGAGATACGGACGTTCGAGTCCATACGTCTAGGTGATATACCCGGAGATGCCAAAGACGAACGAGGTGCGCTTAACCATGAACCCATATTCCATCCCCTGATAAATGTGAATCCAGCCCCTTTCATGCCGAGTCCACTGTCGAGCGGCTATCTCCACCTCAGTTTTTCCTCTCATCCTAGCTTGCATGCCCACTGGCCGTTGTCCTTTTTCCGACCTTCGCACCTCAATCTGGGCATCATCGGCATCGCTGCTTGTTCTTCTTCTCATCCATTGTCGTCCGCTTTGGAACAGTTTGAGAACATACTGGCAGAGATCTCTCCGGAATCTTTAACATTCCCGCTTGCCAAAACTTGCTTCGCCTTTCAGGATGATGAAGGACCCAGTGTTAGCCTCGGTGAAAATCCTCCTGGTCTTGCAATGATCCCGAGTGCATTGGGAAACAAGAAGTTGTACATCGGGACATTGCTTGCTGATTTGTGCTCCCAAATCTTGGGTGAATTTGGACGCTTGGTGTGTGATGCTGAACTTATACCACATTCGCGCCTCACATTGCTAGGTTAATATATTGGAAACTCCGTTAGGGAACGAGTACCTGAATGCCACTCTCTTCCCAATCCTGCCCGTGGCTGTGGAAATGCCGTTCGCTCTCGAGTCTAATTCACACCTCTTTCAGGGTTCCTTTCCCGCTCATTCCAGCCAGTCGGAGCTCAACTCATCGCAGCTATTCACCCCGGCGAACAACGGGATGATGCGTAACCCCCTTGGGCCCACCGGGTCACAGCGTCATTCCACATTGGGTCCACCAACAGTCAAAAAACGCGTCAGCACAGTGGGGATAGCCTCTTCACACGCAAGGCTTTTTAAAGTTTACGGAGACTTCTTTCTGTTAGCGGGGAGAACACAGGATGCTAGGATTTGGTCTGTAGACCTCATTTATTCGGACATTCCATGAATGACAACCTTGAAGGTACCAGGAAGCACTGAACTTGTTCAAGACTGGCATGGACCCCGTTTGGCAAGCGTCGGCCATGGAAGGCTTGGCAGTGATTTCCGTTCTCGACTCTTGGGCCGCTGGCCAAGGACTGGTGAGTCTCTGCTGTCTTCGACGATTTGCGTGGTTATGCGTCTTTACAGCAGGCATCGATCACTGATTCAAAAGACCCTTGGATAGAGATCAACGAACAACTCTCGCAAGCTGTTGCCATATATCTCAAGGCCAGTGTTGCGTTAGATGCCATGCAAGATTACTCCTTGTTAGCATATGTCTACACGTCAGCTGTTCTGCGACAGACTTCGTTTCTATTCTGTGTTTGGTCATCGAAAGGATGGGGAGCATCGGCTTTTGCATCGATGCTGCAACCGAGTGCTACGTCCTACTGGCAGAAGATTATCTCTGACAATTCTTGGGTTAACCTCGAACAACTCAGTGTTCTCACCGGTATCACTCGCTCACAAATTGCCGGTACAGTCTCTCAAGCACATGGCCCCTGGCTATTGCACCTTGGTCCTCAGGAGCGTCTCGTCGTCTTGCAATCCATGGCAAGTGTCTACAGTTGCTTGGGATACAAACGCAAGGAAGCGTACGTCCTCCGGGAGGTAATTAGTTGCGTCATGGATTTGGTTGTCTGTGGTCGTGATGAAGAGTATCAACTTCGAAGGTTGGATGCTGGAAGTGCTGGCTTAGTTGTCCGTACTGCTGGCCCCCAGAGTGGAGATGATAATACCCCTACAGGCAACGGGAGTTTGGCTTTTCGGCTGAACGAGAATATGCAAGGCAATCAAAGTGTACTCAAAATGCTCACGTATGCGTGCAAAGCTCTCGGTGTTGACTTGGAGTCCGTGAGTGTAGCCGCACTGCCAAATTCCGAGGAGGAGGGAAATGTCGATCCACATATTGTTCCCTTCGAAGCTTTGTCAATGGTAGAGTCACTGAATAACTCGTTCGGATGGCCGGAGCTCCAGATAGGAGTCGTACGTGAAGCCATTGCGGTTGCTGAAGCACTTCCTGGTCAGTAAATATCCTTGCTACCGACTGGATCTTACAATCCAATAGATCAACTGGCTGTGGCTCGCTTTGCTTTATCTGCTCTCAAGACCATGCATTCTGTCATTGCCGCTGACGACCAACGTCATTTGTACCAAACAGCCTCAAGGGCACTTGTTATAACTCGGCGGCGTGGTGATACATCTATGATCGAGTACTGGGCGGGACATCCTGTCCAAAGTATCGCTGTACTACCGTAAGAACTTTCTCTATTTGGTGATTTCACAGGCAGCTAATAGAGTCTCTAGTCTCCCTTCGCACCGCATTCCCATCGAGAAATCGCTATCGCTCTTACACACAAGCAGTCCCACGCCCCGTGCCATAAGCATCATATCAGGCTCGGACAACGATCTTTTTTTATATAACCCCCGCAAGTCTGTCAACACACAAGTAGGTTGAGCAATGTGTCTATATTTCCTTCGAGCAGCTAAGCATGTTCTTTGACAGGGCAAAACTATCATTGCTCAGAATGAACTTGCAGAGCTGGTTATCACTCTGTGCAACCCCTTCGTATTCGAGCTCGAACTTCAAAATGTGTCATTAATGTAATTATTTTTATCCCGAGCGTCCTTAATCTTCATAACTGACCTCTTCTAGTACATCTGGTGTCGAAGTTGAATGCAATACCATCTCGTCGATTATAATCCCCGCAAACTCCGTCCATTCTATTACGGTGTCTGCAATCGCCAAAGATTCAGGCGTCTTGGTTGTCAAAGGCTGCGTTGTCCATGCCCCTAATGGCGCCCCAAAGAGATTTCTCATCCCAGTGTCCACAGAGACGGAGGAGGAGCACCAGTCACGGAGGCAGAGCATGATGATGTGCGAGAGCGGGCGGACAAAGTACTCGGGACTCGATTCGCGGCTATGGGACAAGGGCGGAAAACGTTTTACCAACTTCTTGTTGCCATCAAAGCTGAAAAGACGGTTTTTGGAGTGCGTAGTCGTCCCAGAGCAGCCGTTACTTCGTCTGAGATGGACTTCTCTGACGCACGCGGCAGTAATGCTTTACAACGGCGAGAAGTACGTCAATAAATATTAGGGTGTCCCATTTTCTGATTCCTGCTTCCAGGTCTACCATTCGACTCACGCTTGAAAATGTCTCCGCTCTACCGATTGACTTTTTGACGCTGTCATTTGAAGATTCCACAATGGCTCCTGCGCAAGAGGCATTGGCCGAGGGACAACTTGGTGTTTTTGAGATATACGAAACCGAGTACGACCTTATTCATCAGCAAGTTTTTTCGTGGAATCGAGACAAGGAGGTCAAAGTCATTAATCCAGGTCAAAAGATTGTGGTATCCGTTGCGTGCTTTGGAAAAGCCAAATGGTGTGTTTTCCTTATAACTTGCATTTACAGATTTTTATACTCTCCCTCTAGCACCAGTGGCACTGTCCGTGTATCATATGCACATGTCCGTCGAAACGATGAATCGGGAGTCACACCCGAGGTCTTCTATGCAAGACAGCTGACATATCCGATGACCGTCACTGTGTATCACATGCTAGAATGTCATGACATGAGCCTCATGCCGTTGAACGCACTCAGCGATATCCACGATGACTCACTCCAGAAGGATGGCGACCTGCACGAATGGTGTCTATTCTCCATTGAAGTGCGGAATACATACGGTCTGCCATTCGAGGTTACATTCGACAGAACTCAACAGGGTAAGGTTGAATTCCCACTCTTTTCAGGAAGCGCACTCATGAAAGCAGATGCGCCGGATGCTACCACATGTTCGGTTGTTCCGCCTGGCTCGACGTCCCGGTAAGTTCAAGTCACAGATTTTTCGTCATACTCTTAAGTTAATAGAGTCCCCTTCAAACAGAATCCTACTCCCGATCAAAAGGTTCCGGCTATCCGATGATGTTATTTCACGTCCCATTCCTACCTTGTCAGATCGCCAGTTTGTCGTGTCCAAGTCCAATTTAAGTGATGCAGAAGAGAAGGCTCAGAGAGAGTTGTTTTGGTATCGGGAGCAGCTCCTGGACATTATTCACGGTCGTTGGAAAGAGGTCAGTTGTTCAACAGCCTCGCGACCCATTACTGACTTCCCTTAGGCAAATGGTAGTCGCAGCGGAGATTTGTCCCTACGACAGCAACGCATGACGGCACCCATGCTAAAAGCCCTCAAGACAGATTTAACTCGTATTGATTTGTCACTGGTGCAATGTTGTCCCGAAGGAACAACTGTCAAATTGTTGGGTGGAAAGTTCATAGTGGCACCAAACACAGTTGTGAATATGGTAATCAAGGTCACTAACACCAGTCGTATGTCAATTGAACCTGTATTTTTTGCTCCATGTTGACCATACCTCAGCCTCGACGCTGGCATTGATGCTGAATTTATCGACGAGTCCGGAGGAGTATGTCCTTTTACAAGGCTCACAGACAGACATCGCGATGGGCCATGTGGGAAGCGGTCAGTCACAAGTAGTAGAAGTGCCACTCTGCTTCCTCAGTCTCGGATACTTTGGAATTGCCGTTGAAGCACGGCAACTAAGTATTATGGGGGAGAAACAACGGACAGGAGTCGCTCGGTTGTGGACAATCGTCAAAGAGGACGATTCGTCGTGAACTACGTTCTCGGACCTTTGGTAAATTTCGTAGATTTGTGCCACCAATGTAACCGTCCAACAGAAAACCGTCGTCGGGTTTCAATGTCGACGTTAAGTGCTAATTCTTAAGCCTAGACAGGGTCGTGAGCCCACGGTGGAAACCATCTGACAGTCTTTGTCTCACCCATCGTACCGGGAGAGGTAATAACTCTATTTATACCTGTAAACAAGACTATCAAGTTTCAGTGCCTAAACATGTCTCAAACTTGGTCAGCAAGAAGACATTGAAAAACTCAGCACCTAAAGGACGAGGAGAGGAAGGAAAAAAAATTGTAGTCCCACCGAGGATTGAACTCGGGACCCTTGCATTCAGTGTAACCTCATAAGTACAACGCTCTGACCACTGAGCTATGGGACTATCACTGAGTATGCGACCCATGATCATATATAATATTTCTAATAGCCGAGCAGGAACAAGCTGACCCACATACTGACGAGTCCTGGAACAAAACGACGCGTGCTTGCGTTCGATACGAGTTCTAGCGGTATTCATTCTATGGATCGGGAATCCGTCTTTCTTCCTCACATCCATTATTAGAAATGTGTAAAAACCTTGTTCCGACTCTCCTTCCTTGTTCTTCCGAGTGAGTAATCCACAAGATGGCTTTCAGCTCGCTCTCTGGAGATCGTAACTCGCCGGAAATAAAGTCTTCGACCAGCGCTGTTGAATGAGGATCAAGCGCAGAAGTGGGTTCTGGGAGGAATACAGTCAAGGTGAGCCCAGTAGTACCGTAACTTGCAACTGACCATCCAGCAACAGCACTTCTGCAGTATTTAAACCGAGTGCGGTGGCCAGTGCAATCCGTTGCGACTCCCCACCACTCAGATTCATCCAGTTCCGGTCCCAAAGTTCCTCGTCGATTCCCCAGGTTTTGGCAATTTCGACTGGGTATGTCAGTCCGCTACCGTCACTGACAGACTTGGGAATCCTGCGGGAGCTGAAGGACGAGATAACTGCGAGGAAGTCTCGTGGGGTACCCGACAGCAGCGAAGGTCTCTGCGGGACGTAAAATACTTTTGTCCTGAAAAAGGGCACACCTACAGGCCGCTTCGTCAGCATCGAATCCAGAGTCTCGCAATCGTATACCGAGACTTACCGTATGACTTGGCGGTGCTAGAGACAAACTTGTCATGCTTTGGCCAAGCTTCATGAATGATGAACGCCTACCGTCCTCTATATAGAATCTGGCCGCTGTACACATTCAAATGAGAAATACATTTCAACAGGGTTGTTTTCCTACTTGAAGGGTCAGAGAAGCTTCTTGCGGAACTATCAGTTGACGTACCCCGAGCCACTCTTCCCTTGTAAGATGATCACATCACCTTGGTTGACATCGAAGTTGAGCTTGCTGAAGATAGTATGTTCATTGTCTTTGGCGCAACTGACATCGCAAGCTTGCAGTAGGGTCACCATGGCAGCTAGCGAGAAAGAACCTCCATCCAGTGGAGGGCCACGGCAAATACGATCATGATCCCACGGTGGTTAACCATGAATGATATGAGGGTGCCCGTAATAATGTCCTCACACTTAACATGAGTCTAGAGGTAATTACTACTTCATATCTACGACTGAGGACTCGGAGGCATTCCCATCTCTTCCGGCGTCAAATTCGAGCTCTCAATCATTACACCAACACCAACTTTAGCAGCATTCTATATCACATTGTCAGCACTGACCACAATAAACATGTAGGAATTCACCTTGAAGTGGTCAATCTCACCGGAGACCAAGAACGCGAAAGTTGGGGCAAAACGTTGCTCAAGCAGAGCCGAAACTTTGCCAGTGGAGTCCAACTGTGCTCTGAAAGTTGCCATCCGAAGATCGTATTTGGCACCCAAAGTCGCTATGGCATCTCTTCTCTGGGGTCCTGCAATCACCTGAAGATCTGCTGCCACCTCTACCTTCTCACTCAGCTTTTGCCAGTATGTTGTCTGCAAGATACCAGCGGGTTGTAATTGAGCGGTGGCAATCCAGTTCTTGTTGGCACTCGTATACTTGGCAAGGTAGGATGTTGCGAGCTCAGTCAACTCAGGTGTCTGTCGCTGATATAGTGTCTCAAAACCAAGGGCTAGACACTTCGTGACCGACTGGAAGTAGCTTCCGATGTATATACCGGTGAGGTCGGTCGGTGATGGATTGACAGCTTTGACGTTGAGGGAGTAGTCCCGACCTTGGTAGTCTTGTTCCAGCTGTAACATGCTATGCCCAGCCTGTTGGGAGAGCTATACGTGACAGGAACAGATGAGTAAACCGACGCAGGATGAGAGATGAACCTCACCTGGGCTTGCATCTTGGTAATGCATGTGTCTGACCAACCTTGGTTCATCCTGGCGTTCACATTGCCTTCGTGATCTATGCTTCCTTGCAACAATACCTAGAAATCGCGTCAGGTGATCTGAGAAGGTGACAGAGGTTGGGACATTACACTATTTGTCGCATATACAGCACCGAAATTATACGATGGCGCCGCAACCTGAGAGCCAA
>JBBPSL010000028.1:64864-89394 GCA_038093555.1 Butyriboletus appendiculatus
ATGTAATAGAGTCTTTGAGGACATGAGATTTGCGAGTTCATTTGATGGTCCAATTGCAAAGAAATCTATGACGTGTCAGTCCCAGTATAGCGATGGTGCAATAAAGCGTGATAGATAACAAAGATCCAACAAGAACGCAATAATAAGAATGATATAATGGTATGAAGAGAAACTGTCTAAGCGAATGCAACCCTCTGAAAGCACCCTCCCCATTGTATACTATACACCTGAGGGCCCGTCCTGCTGGAATACATCTACGTATCTACTCCTCACATTCTTCTTCGCAGCCTGTGACCGTGATCGTCCCATCGGTGGCGGATTTGGCATACCACTCGGTGCGGGTGTATTCGGCATCGATGCAACTTCGGTGGGTACCAAGTTGGATCGTACACGCATCGGGAGTTTGGAGTTTGGAGATGTGCTTAAGTCAATCGCGGATGCGGTCCTCGGTGGAGGTGGTTGATAGTGAGCGACCGGCCCGTTAGATGTCCCATTGAGACGAGAGTTGCTCACGCTAGGGGAGGCAGTCTGGGCTCGTGAAGGTGGAGGTGGAGGTGCTGATGGTTGCAGAGTTTCAGTTCCAGCCTGGAAAAGGATGAGGCACTATCAGGAAAAACATGCAGAAGCTTGTTCACCTTCTTGTTCACCCAACGTTTCAGCTCCTTGTCATAGTAGAAAGTTGTCTCTTCACCAAGGCTGGCTTTGATCGGTCCAGGGGTGTCGGACCGCTTCCATAACCGGCTCAACCACGAGCCCGCTGAGGCAGCTGCAGGCGGGGGAAGGTCTAGCAGAAAAAACTAGTAGCATTGCCGTGAAACTGGTCACATTTGTAGCTTACCTCGATTCTCCTCACCCTTGGTATTGTCCTGGACTGGTGCAGTTGGTGGCTTATCTTCCGTCATCTTCGCGGGTTCGTCCTGTGTTCCCCTGCGCGCATTATTTCCCAACCCAAGATCATCTGCTTCATCATCAAATGCACTCTCCACTTTCTGATGCGATGCGATTACGTTTGGCATCAACGACAATGCAGAATCGCCCATCAAGGAGATGAACCCTTCTCCCGACTCCCTTACATCTTCGACATGGTGGAACGTAGTAGCGGTAGGTGTCGGTGCGGAATCGGTGTTGCCAAGTGAGCTCCACCAGCCACCTGCATCTTGAGTTTCCTGGTTGCCGTGCATGATTTTTGGCTGTCGTTGATCTTGCTCGCCTCGTAAAACGTTCTGTACTTCTGAACCTTCCTCGGCCGTGATCTCAAGCGATGTCTTTCGCTCAGATGGTTCATTCCCATACGTAGCCGCGTACCCATTGGCCATAAAAGGTCCGCCCGCTTGGGGGGCATAAGGCGAGTAATAATATCCCGTTGAGTGGAGTGGTGCAGTTTTGGGCGGTGCAGGTGATGCATGTCTTGTGGGGCGGTAATACTCCATGGCAGAGGACGCCCTGTCAACTGGGATGTGCATAGTTGTAGAGGGTAGTGCTACTGCGGAGCCGCTCCGCTTAGGTGGCTGCATTGCCGACGCAATGTGCGAGTTGGCGATTGTGGGAGGGGGAGATGGGCTAGCTGACGTAGTTGCTGAAGAAATAGAGCTGTAGCTCGAGAAAGGGCCGGTAAATTGGGCCTTCGAGACTTCGTTTGCGGGGAGAGACGTCTCATTGCCTTCGCCGGCAATAAACTTGGTGAGACGTACTTCAAGCCAACTACCAATACTGTCCAGGGAAGGTTTGTTGACTTTCCCACCTATCCACGATGTAGATTTGTCTATATGAGGTGAACCAAGTAGACGATCGGCGAGTCGCTTGAGTCCCTCCACCAACGTAGGAGTGAAATATGGAGAGGGTCGACCCATGGCTGCAGTAATTGCCTCGCAGTACCTTGTTGGGGATAATCAATACAAAACTCTTGTGCAGTAGCACCGGCGCAGCATACCTGGTGGCACTCTGAATATGTCCAATATCAGCGAGATACGCTGCCCGAATGAACTTGTAAGCTTGGAGGTGGGGAAAACCATGAAAGGGTTCTTGGCCTTTGGCGGGTGTCTTCAGAGACAACCCAAACTCTGCGATCTCGGTGAATATTATTGGATCGGGATCTCTGAAGAATACTGGATTGATGTGCGGACTCTGCGAACCCAGCAATACCAAACGAGCACCAGGACCACCCAGGCCACCCATCACTGAGGTCTGAGGGGAAAGCAGATAGCTGTAAAGCGGAGTCAGGAGTGGTTCAAGAAAGGAGAACGAGGTTCATGTACCAAGTATGAGCACCCTCTACAAGATGGTGAGATACCAGGTAATCCCCGAGAGCTGACAACGTTGCCGAGTGCTCTGGATTCAGAGGGCTAGATACGATACTAGCTACTATCTCCGGCCATTTTGAAAGGGATTCCACAGGGATCTGCGTAGTAGCTGCAGATGATGGAAAATTTGGAGATACAGGTGTGATGTGTGACAACACCGGACCAGGAACTTGTAAACCGGTTGCTACTCTTGATAATAAGTTCATGGGGACAAGTTCTTGAACTGCAAAACATGTGTAAGTCTACTCCTAAACCGGTAAGATACCACATACTCGCAGTAGGTCCTTGACCTGAGAACATGCTATATGTGACCCGGAGCCATTCACGCCCGTTAGTTTGCTGGGACGTGGCGCCTTTGCCATGGACATGGGGAGTAGCACGTTGAAGACTCTCGTGAACGCCAAGCTCAGCTTTCAAGAACTCGTTGACCACTTCTTTCCATGCTTCCTTGTCGACACTGCTTGCAATAATCATCGCATGTGCCCATAATCTTTCATCTAGAGCGTAATGATAGGCTTGGCGGCGCTCTCCTCGCACAAGGAACTCCTGTATCTTGTCCAGAGCGGATGGAAGGAGTGTAGAGACCGATATGGGAGTCTCCTTGGCAGGAGGAACCATCGATGTCGTGCCATATACATTAGACATTGGGGACGCGAGAGGCGGCGCCGCAAGCGCAACTGACCCGTCGTGTCCGGATTTATCCATGGTACCAGCGATACGTGGCAACAATGCAGCACGAACTGCGTTATCGATAGTGGGGCTAATGTGCATGCATCAGCAATTACCACTGCGCTAGTGTCCAAATTAATCACCTTCCCGATAGCGAACCGTCATTCTCAACCATGATCTTTAACAGCTGCACTAGTACCAGCTTGCCTTCTAAACGTTGTCTCTCGACGTTATCAGACATGTACACTGTCCCACGTAAGATCTCCTCAGCACGTTCTTCGAGGTACTTGATCACACGGGCCTTCTTCGTTTTCGCCTGCGACGTTCCGGTGCGTACGAGACTCGTAACAGGGGTACCAGGATCAGAGAACAATGGTCCAGGATACTCCGCTGCCTTGGCCTCGAACACATAATCGGGTAATAACTGGTGCAGCACACGGACCGTCACGTTGGTCGTCCGTCGAGATGAGAGCGCAACGTCAAATCCCGTATTCAACTCTGCAGAACTATGGAAGCAAGTAAGAACCTTGCCACCAAAACCGAAGCTTATGACCGGTGCCCGAGAAGACGTTCGACCTAAGGGATCATTTGAGCCCAACAGCGACGGTGAAGGTGCATATGGTAGGCGGGAGGCACGTGACATGTGGATGTCGTGCTCCACTGGGTGGTGAAACTGACTGCTATATGAACTCGGCTCGGCGATATGAGCACCGAATCCAAGCCCGTATTCCTTGCGTGGCTGAAGAGGATCGAGAACAACTTGGGAAGACATGGTTGAACCATTCGAGGTAGACCTGCCCCGGAGCTGGGCGGAGGAATACGCCGGGATAGTCTTCGACGGTGCGAAGGAACCCGAAGCTGGAGATACTGATCGAATGGAGCTAGGAGACATTGTCCTCGTAGGTCCAGGCATAGATTTGTAGTCATACGAGTTTATTGGAGGGGGGGTTGGATTATGAGAAACAGGGCCGTGCGAATTACTCATGATGCGTAGTGAACTTGGTGACA
Organism: Butyriboletus appendiculatus; assembly: GCA_038093555.1. Classification (NCBI taxonomy): domain Eukaryota; kingdom Fungi; phylum Basidiomycota; class Agaricomycetes; order Boletales; family Boletaceae; genus Butyriboletus; species Butyriboletus appendiculatus. Next base: position 68,842 of record JBBPSL010000028.1, read on the forward strand.
CTGTTCTATGTACCTTGGGTGGTGGGAGAGGGGGGTCGTACGCGTTTGATGCCTTTGGTCTGAATTCAGCCGCGGTAGGAGCAGGAGGCGGCTTGGAAGCTTGAGCAGGAACACTGTTTGGAGGTTGTTGTTGCGGAACAATAGTGGACGAGGCTGAAAATGGGGATGACACAGAACGAGAGACAGGATTGTGGCCGTCGTGTTGTGCGGCAGGTGGTTGCATAGGTATGGAAGAGAACTGTCTTGCTGGTTGCCGAGGTGCATGGGAATTCGACGTTGACGTGGTTGTGGTCGGTTTGTATGGGTCATAAGAAGGTTGTTGGGGGGGATATTGATTGGTGCTACATGGTTGATAAGGAGCAGAAGTGGGATTATACGGCTCGTAAGAGGCAGCACTCTGGTAGGGTGTCGAGCTTACTGTCCGACCGTGAAGTGAGCCGAGCAAGTGGAGATGGATGGTTCACTGACCTGGTGGAGAAGCATACGTTGGGTGTGGATCGCGTGCAGTAGCTCCGGAATAATAACCCTGCTGGTGATCGTAGGACGACGGCAGGCTGCTCGGACGGAGGGATTGACCAGAAGGGGCATCCTGTGCGGTCGGGATGAACCAGGGGTCATGCTGCTCTTGCTGAGGGTCTGGATACATTTGTTCTGCGACCCAGGAGGAAGTGTCCTGGCCCATTTGGAAGGGACGAGACGAAGTGTGCGTCTGGTGGTCATCTTGGGGTGATGTCGTGTCAGTCGCCTCGTTCCCGATGACCGCAAAAGGGTCAGGCCCAGAATCGCCATCCGAACCAAAGAGCGAGGCTGCGGCTTCGACGGTGCTCATGGCTTCAACGTGTCTGACCTGGAAAGGTGAGCCGTCGTGTTGTTCTGTTTTTTGAGGAGAGGCGTCTTCTACTGCTCCCGGCGGTTAATGCTAACCAGACTCTCGCCTAATGATTAACCACTTAAGGACCTTGTTTGGTCACGCTTGATCACTGCGGGAAAACGACTCCGAGATTATAACCACCTACTAGTATGTTTATAAGTATAATCTACCCCCAAATCTTCGTCGTAGCACCCAGCGGCGGTCAACGACTGAAATGCTCACAACGTAAAGATCATAGCAACATGAAACTGGCAGGATTCCAATATTGACAGCGAAAGAAAATGCATGTATCCGACTAAAGTGAGTAAATGCGAGAAGAGAAAAAAAAGGGGGGTGGGGGAAGACTCGGCGTAGGTTGCATTATGAATGTTCATTGCGAGGGTAATGGGCGTGAGTGCAGAATGAGAGGAAATGAGATTGATGCGATTGTACCATAGCATTGCGATCAAAGTGGGAGAGTGTGAAAGGGGAAGCGGGAAATGGAAATGGAAATGAGAAAATAACAGTGATGCATCGATGAATCACAACTGTCAAACGAACGAGGATAGGTGGTGCGTATCGTTATTTTAACTGGTTTTGGGACAAGGAGGGGTAGTCTGCTGGCTTGTCCGATGACGCCTTGGGAGCATTGACCGTGCGCTCCAAGAGCCGCTCAACTGTAACGTTAATGAGCTCAGATCACGATGCAAACGAACAAGGTCATACTAGAAATCAAATGCTTGCTGTAGGCACTCGAGTAACGGCGCATGCTTACGAGCTGAGGGCGGATCTTGCTCACAAGCAGATCTTTCTGATCTGGATCGGCGACCGTGAGCGCTCGTTGTAGCACGTAATCTTCGAACACATCAGCCAATCACAGTCGCGAGCTTCCCCAAGTAACTTACTGGCAAATTGGTCCTTCATCATAGATACAATGGGACTGACACCATCAGGTTTGGGGATGATGATTTCATCAACCAACGCACGTCGCTCCTCTGTCGTAGCGGTGACGAGTGCCTTCTCACAGACATTCGACGCGAACTTATGTCGGGCCATGTTCAGCATCTGACCGCGAAGCTTAGCAATAACTTGACAACGATCGTGAGGTCTCCCTTGCTCAAGAACAAATTGAACGACATAATTCTAGCGGTGTAAAAATGTCAGCGAAGCACCACGCATCTAAAAATGGAAGCCGCCTACGCCAAACTGATCTTGCATAAGGTTGATCATGTATTTGTGCAATTCGTCCATCAAGGCACGAGTTTGTTCTTCTGGCAGGTGCTCAAAGCACCGCTGGAGAACTCGACAGCCATATGGGTGTGTTGATAAGTCGTACACATTGCCTCGGAAAGATTGCACAAAACCAAGGCGATCAGAAGATACGCGCTCGATCAATTTCTGGATAACATGGTTGCCATTCGCATCCTTGACACACTTGAGCACATGGGGTTCCAACTCTCTCACGAAGGACCCTTGTTGTTCTGGAAGGATGAACTCAACGGCCTACGAAAATCTAGTTAGTGGTGCCACATTGGGTCAATTACGACCCTACCTTTTGTACGACGCGACAACCATACATTTGCAGAGACAACGGGACAACATGACCTTCCATGGTACTGGCTAGTACGGTTTTTTGCACCTGCGTCCCATGCTCGAACAATTTTTGAATGACCTGTTCAGAATAAGACTAGTGCCAGAAAAGACATACTACAACTCACGTAGTTGCCGAAGACATCCTGGATCAATTGCAGCGCATTGTCGGGCACAATTTCATCAAAAAGAATCTGCTTCTCCTCCGATGTTGCCGTTTCAAGCTTCTGTTGGATGAATCGGGAACCATGTTGATCACCGCTGAACTCGACGATATAGCCAAAGATATCCTGTACCACGACATCAACGGTTATCTTACAATCTACAATACAACTCACCCTCAGTTCCCACTTCCGTGACTTGTTAGCCCTGAATTCATCCAACAACGGACTACGCAAAGCCAATGTGGCATCGTTGTCGTGACGACGTCCAGGACGCACATTTTGGTGGTAAAACGGCATCCCGTGGGCATTCAGGCCAGCATGACCGTAAAGCGCACCGCCGGGGAGCATGAAAGGTAGTTGCGCGCCGTACTCCATGGCTGCTGCATAAGCCTGGCAAATTTAAAATGTAAGCCCAAAGCCATCCTTCCACTGTGGCTGTCAGTCTCACCTGTTGCTGAAGACCATACTGACAGATATGAAAGAGGGAACGCAACGAAATCAAAGTAAAGACATACCTGCTTCTTGTCCTGTATACCAGTCGGTACCGCAGCGCTTAGTTGCGGTGTTGGCATGGGAGAGATCGATGGAATAGTAGGATATATCATCGGTTGATGGGTAGGGTAGTAATATTGCGAAGGGGACCGAGCTGAGGCAGAGTAATCATAATATATGCCAGATCGCTGGCCAGCAGAAGCATTAGGGTGTAGTGTCTGTGGAGATACACCCGGGTATACATTCGCGGGTGAGTTACTGTTCATGCCGCCACCACCACCACCAGGATATAGTGAAGGGTCGGCAGGTGTAGTGTATCCATATCCATAATCCATATAAGGGTCACGTGGCGCGCCGTTGGTATAGTAGGAAGAATAATCTGCTTGTGGATAACCGCCGTAGGGTGTTCGGCCCTGAACCATAGGAGACGGTCGCACCTGGGGAGAAACAGGGTGATGAGAAATGCCGTTCTGTTGCGATGGGACAGATGGTTGACGGTATTGGTTGTTGATGCGGTCGTCCTCAACAGCCATTCCTCTAAGGCCCAGTGACAGCTCGTTCTCGACCATGGACGTGACATCGAACGTTCCATTTTGCCCGGAGAAGGGAGAGGATCCGTAAGTAGGATTGGACGGTGAAGGATATCTGCTAGACACAGGTGCATCCTTCCCAAGCCCATCATCGAACCTCTGCGGGGAGAATTGCCCGGGCTTTGCTGAAGAACGATCCTCCTTAAAAAAGAAAACCGGACGTCAGCATTAAAGGACCATTGATGTCGACGGGAGAAAAGTACAATTCTGGGTCCAGATAGCGCAGTCGCCTGAACCACTGTCGCTTGCCTCTGTCGTGCATGATGCAAAGAAAGCGGAGAGTTTACATCCTATCGCAAACTCAGCGGGCACGTTCGTGATATCATTGATTAACTGACCAGCTGAGAAAACTCTTTCTGTGGGCTGCCGCTCAACTCATCCCAAGTACCACTAGATGGTCTCGGCGCGGTCCAACTCTCCCCTATGTTGGAACGGTACGCATTCTCGCCTTGCGAAGGCGAAAGATCGTTCACACTTGCCGCAGAAGAAATAGACGCGTTCCTCTTCGATGCCGGTGTCGTGGACCCCCAGACCTGATAACACATGTAAGCATACACGTGTTGAAACGGCAAGAATTTGACGAACCTGCCAACCAGAGCTGAGGCCCTTGAGCGCAGGGCCTGCACCCATCCCGACTCCAAACATGTTAGTCGCAGTTGGTGGCGTGAACTTTGCTAGGAGCGTCAACCAAGACACGACAGGGAAATGATGCGCAACAGACATTACCCGGCGATGCAGACGGCGAATGACCCGAGGAACGCGTAGACGATCCGGAAGGTTTTCGAGATGTATCCCCAGGATGTGATGCCATTGCAAAAATGGTATATTAATCACGCACTGAGAGCAGGATGAGGGAGAAGGATAGCGCGTGCAGACAGCAACTGACGCAAATAAAAAAGAACAAGGAGCAGTAGAGATTTTAGTTTTAAATGGAGGTGTAAATGAATTAGCTGTGAAAGGGAGTACAGATTAGTGATATTGCACACGTTGGAACCAAATTAACCGTGAGTGGGTTCGGCACGGAGACGCGGTTAAGAGCGCGTTGAAAACAATGGAGGGGGCACGGGTTATCGTAAATGAGCCACGATGTGCGCTAGGCGGAAAAGGACGCGTGAATATTGATGCAGACTCACCAGAGATGATGTATTGAAAACCAAGATGCCGAACAGATGGTAATACGGCGTTCTTTCCAGACACAGCGGGACAGGAAAGCAAAGAGGACAGCGGACCTCGAGCTGCCGTGTTATAGGGGAGGAAGGAAAAAAGCAAGGAGCACGGCGGGGTGGGAGCAAATTTCTAGCGCGATTATTGAACGGAATTGAGTCGCTAAGAATTTAGTTCCGCAACACAAATGGCTCCGTCACAGTGCCAGTACGGCACCTTACCCAGTGCGGACTTGGAGAGTTGGGTAAATGAGTGGACGATCTTGGTAAAGCAGAGGATGTGACTTGGCCGGCAATGGCAGGGAACCGTCGCACTCGATGTCGGGACAGACTCTTGGCGCCGCCAGAGCGTGAACCCTGGTGAACCTTAGCTCGACTATTTGCCCCGAAAGTCAGGCTGGATGACCCTCATTAACTTACACACAGCCATCACAGGTCCCCGCCCTCGCGTATTTCCGGTGAAATTTTTTTGGCTTGCTAGGGTAGTGATACCGGCACCCCCGTCGTGCACGGATTTCCGAGTCTTGAGGTTGAGGAAGTCGAAGGTTGGTGCGGATGCCAGCTGTCAGTAGCACTGGTACTTCCGTCTCGCTTAATTGGACCCCTCGTCGGCTCCGTCGCGAAGTCGTTCTCCGTCGCGGTGGACGATAACCATCCCCAACGGACGTCGTAATCGCTTTGCTTCAAGTTGGACAGCTTCTCTCCATCCGGCCCCTCCGGATCTGTCTACACATCTATGACACACACAAGGGTAACGTCCATATAAATTTCCCTTCTGCACCCACACCTGGTCCAGGGACGAATGCTCTCACACTGAGTCCCCGACGGTGAGCCAAATTAGTATAGAATACATATTTCTATCCGACGCATCCGCCAGTCAATGTGCATTAAACGCGAGGGTATGTGTAGATCAAGTCAACGGGAATACCTGGCGTGCCGAGGATCATAGCACTGATCTAACATCCTCTAGCTTCCTCGAGGGTTGAAGAACCACGAAGCACGCTTCGCTAGGGTTGGACTCATCAACATGTCTCCCGCACCAAAAAATGCATGCACGTACCACCTCTGACGACAGTCGTAACAAGGATAGATAAATTCCGAGAGAATGATCAGCCGTGCCATTCGAAGGAGCCTAACTCAATCACTCACCCTCCTTCCTCATTCTGAATCCTGGTCAACGGATTGGCCGATGACGGTCCACTTCCTCCTGTTGCTTGCGTAGAACCACCAGTGATCCCGGCAACCGCAGCAGAGCCGCCACCGCCACGGAGTGGCTTGGCGATTCGACCGAAGCTCAATGTCGAGGTATTCGAAGCCTTTTGGGCTATGCCGATTCGTAAGTAGCCGACCAAGAATGTTAGCAGCATCGATCTTACCACGCGCTTGCTCGAGCCGTTCTTTCACTGATTGAAGTTGTGTCTCGAACTTCTGGTTTTGAATGGCCAACCGACGGTCCGCGTCCTGGAGGAGAGTCTCCAGATTCTGGATCCGCTCATTCCGTGCAAGCAGTTTTCGCTCAGCAATCCCAGCTTCCTTCTTCAACGCCGAGTTCTGATCGACAAGCTGCAAGCCAATAGTGAGATAAAACGAGAGCGCAACAAACGAACGCCTACCTGCTTCTGAACTATCGTCAACTGCTCCAAGTTCCGCTCGAGGAACGCCATTTTCTTCTGTTGAGCTTTGCTGTTGCTATTCCGAATGACGTTGTTGTATTGCTCCTTGATCTCATCTAATTGGATCTCGAGTTCGACGACCTGTCATAATGTCATGAACATTGGCTCGCACAGCATACCGGCGACTCCACCTTTTCACAACGGTTCGACAGATCTCGCATGAGCGACTTCTTGACACCCTCAAATTCTGCAAGTTGGACATTAATCGCTTTGCGGGTGCGCTCCAGGTCTTGGGCGCTTTCCGCCAGGCTCTTGCCACCTTCAATGCCTGCAGACGTCACAGCGAAAGCGCGCTACGCGGAATGGCATAGTTATAAATGGGAATGAAACTATGTCCAGGAAAGCACATACCTTCAACTCTTCATTGACATTCTTCATGCTATCAATCGTGGCATTGAGGGAGCGGATTTCGTTCGATTTCAGCTCAAGTTGCTGTTTGAGATCGGCGACCTCGGCGATGCTGGCCTCCCGCCGAGCGGCGTATTGAGCTTCGAGTTTGTTCTGACATCGAGCAGTCGTATCATGAACGTGTACGATGCAACGGGAGTTATCCGACAGGCGTACCTTGAATTCCGCCATCGAATTTGCAATGTCCGCGTTACTCGTTTCCTCATCGTGGATGGTTTTCTCTGTTCAATGGGGTAAACTCGTGAAGGCGCCTGGGGCTATTTAGACACACCGAGAAGTTCTTCGTATTCGGCTTCAAGGGTAGACAGGCGGCCCTCAAGTTCATCACGGCGTCGAGTGATCATCTCATTTTCCTCTTGACTTTGACGCAGGCGATCAAGAGTCTCACGGACTAAAGACTGGGCCTCGGTGAGTTGTCTCCTGGCCGTAACCACATCATCAACGGTAAGAGATGAAATGGTCGCCTCGGAGTCGACAGCGTCAAGTTTAGCAAGCAGTTGGCGAAGCTGTTCGTCCTTTTCAGAGAACGCTCCTTGCTGCACGGGGAATCAGCGCTCTAATGACTTGATGCTCACAGGAAACACACCGCATCAAATTTGGCCATCATAAGTGCCATCTTCTCTTGCTTGCGCTTCTCTTTGTCCTCCGCGGAGGCATCTTTTTGCGCGCTGCGAAGATCGGTAATGATTTTCTTAAGTTCATCCAACTCGTTCTTGGAATCCTGGTTCTGCTCTCTCAGGATGTCGATTGTGATGATACTTTCTTTGTTGTCGTAGTCGAGGCGCTCGACTTGCAAACGCAGCTCGTTCAACTGGGTGGACATTGCTTTGTTCTCCTACGATGACCGTTGTAGAATAGGAATTGAAGAAAATATGAGATGTTACCTTAGAGACGGAGGCTTCTTGCTCCCTGAGGAATGTGAGCTCTTCCCGGAGCTCTTTGACAAGTTTCTCTGCAGAAGCTAGTGCGCTCTCTTTCTCGGCCAACAGGTCACTGAGTTCGTTTTCCCTGCGTAGGAAGTCCTCCCGTTCATCCTTGTCCATGCCGATGACAGTAGGTGTTTGTGGTCGACTGTCGATATCTGACCTGAGGCCCTCCAAAATAGGGTTGACAGGGGTCATACTCCTGATAGTTGAGGGAGTGGGTGACGTAGTGGGCTTCTTGGAAACACCAACGGAAGACATGGGCTTGTCTGGAGTTGCCCATTCACCTTGTTCCACGGATCCTCCAGAACGCCATATAGCGAGTTCGGCTTCCAGTGCCTGTATGTAGGCTAGATGCCTTGTATTCGCAAGTTGCGCTTTGGAGAGAAGTCCCTTGAGCTCCAGCGGCGAGAGTTCTTGGTTGACACGAGCAGTATTCTTGATCGACTTCGCACGAATACCAAATCGGAGGGTCGATAAAGTCTCAGCTTCATTGTACGCTGAAGGCGAACAATTGATTATAAGCGTCGTCCGTGAATTACCACCCAAGGATTCTTGCAAGATCCGCGTAAGTTTCGAATCACGGTATGGAATGTGTTTTGCCTGTAACATCAAGGAATGGCGACGTCACAAGCTCGACCTCCTCCGGGGAGTTCAAGCTACGTACCTTTGAATCTGTCAGAGCGTTGATGACCATGCCGAGAGCCGAGAGAGATTTGTTAATCTTCTTGGCTTCCTCGAGAGTTTGGCCCGACGCCCCTGTCTTTCCAACCTTCTCAGAGCCGGCAAGATCCACGAGGTAGAGATTGCCGCTCTTTTGAGCGCCAGTCTCTGTGTTTCGCTGCTGGATTGTGATGAGGAAGATTGAATGCGAACGGGAACTTTCGGCATTCATGTCTGTCACAAAGCAAGGTGAGAAGCGAGCACGCGGCCAGACTGGAGCACAGAACTCACTCGTGGAAGTCACTACTCGTGCTGCACCTCCTTGACGCATGATCTCGTAGACTTCGCGAGCACTACTGACATAATAATCCGAAAGATTCTTGACATATACACCTCTCGACTTTTCCTCGTGAACCTGCAGATTGTCATTTTGAGCTGCCAGGCAATATATATATATCTGAGTTGTGCTTCAGGGGAGAGAGCGAGGCAACTTACGAGCCAGCAAGTCACGGATACGTTCGAGATAAATTTCCATATATGAAACCTTGACCATATACTCCAAGTGAGCATCTGATTCCACTATTGATTGGAATATTTGCTCGGTAATCCGAGGTATGATTCCTTTGAGTTCTTCTGAGTCTATGTCTGCGCCCTGAGGGTTTCGATAAGCGGATGGAACTACGGTAGATAGAAACCACTTGCCATCATGGTGAAGGTCTTTCCGCTACCAGTTTGTCCATAAGCAAACACAGTTCCGTTGTAACCATCAAGCACATCTAGGTGGTCTGTCAGTAATCTGGATCAAGAAGGCCGTGTTCCATAAGAAGGAAGCGACAATCTCGGGGATGGTCAAATGATTGAGACGATGGTCTTGTTCGAGTGACGCGAACTGCTCGAAGACTCTCACCTCTGACAATGCTGTCCGCGGAGCAAGACCGCGTCAATGAACGACGAGCAAACGCGAGCTTCGGAGGACTTACTCCTTAACGCCGTAATCGAATACTTCGTGTTGCTTCGTGCCCATTGGGAATACCCTATCAAAGGTAAAGCCGTCCTTCTCTGGTCCAGAAACAGCTTGCGAGTTGCGCATCATGGCTGTTTGGAGATTGTCATCGAATGACACGACGATTTCGCCACCTTCTCTCAGTTCGAGGGCATTGGGGGGACGAAATCTGTGTATCGTGGATCAGCATGATGGTTGTAGGTACACGGTCGACTGAGACTGTTAGCGTCGCAGACATACCGACAGACAACTTTGATGTTGGTTGAGGACGCCATGATGGACGATCCGTTTGAGAGTCTGGCAAGGTGTTACAACCAGTGCACGGGTATATGGTTAATGTTTGGGATCAGGACTTGAGACGGTCGTTGGGAACTCTCAATGGTGTCGCGGTGAAAGAACCACACGTACGTTCAAGTTGTCCGCTATTTCCAGCGGTGGCTGAACATGAGATTTATGTAGTACGAATAAACCGGCTGTGACTAGAGACCGCAGGGTTCGCTGCAGATCATTCCCATCCAGACTGGCAACGCAGATCTCATTCATTCTCACTACACTGGACAGAGCAGATGATCTTGAATTGTGAGCACTACTGTACAATTGCAAAACTCGGAGGATGCGATAAATAAATGTTCACTCTGTTTAGTCGTCATCACTCCCCACGGAAGGGGGTGCCGGTACAGGTCTGCTTGATGAAGCTGCCGGACGACGAGGGATTTGATCCTCTTTTTGGGCAGCGTCGGCGGCATCTATCCATTCCGAGTAGATGTCAACAGGCTCTGTCAGATCTGAAGGGTACAGTTGTGAGGAGGGGCAGCGAGACGCGGTTGAGGAGGCTCACGGTTGACTTTGCTCTGATATCGTTGGTCGCACACCCTGCACACGAGCTGCGCAATTCCCTCCTTTCTGTCGAGTCTAACGGTAACAGACTTGTCGTGGTGGCAGAATAGACAGGTGAACGCGGTGTCTGTGCCCGATAGAATCAGAATTACCCGCGACTCGCTTCAAGAACGTACCAAGTGGCTGTCTACGCTTTGCTGCGCTGGCTGCAGCTGGTTTTCTGGAGGACTTCTTGCGCTTTCCCATCTCGCGTCGAGGTTGACTTAACGGTAGTACGAAAGTACCACTTCCCCACGCTCAACCCGCACGTGATCCCGACTTGTTGACGCGACGCGCCGTACAACCGTGACAACTACAGCGATCACTCAATGGCTGCTCGTCGGCCCAAACCTTCTCGGCCCAAACCAGCCATTCCCCAAGCCAGCTCTAGGACGCGTACCACGACATCCTCCTTGCAGAGCGCACCTCCTCCGACCGATGAACACACTAGATTCGATCATTTCGCAGTCTCTCTCGCTTCAGCCAAAAGTACAAAATCAAGCGACCAAGAAGATGGCGAAACACACATCCAGGTCGTTATTCGATGTCGAAGACGCTCAGATCGTGAAATTCAGGAAAACTCCCCCATTATCATCAGCTCACACGGCGCCAAGAGTAAGGAAGTTACCATCGAAACCTCCGCACCAGTATCCAGCCTGGGCATCGTAACATTGCCACCAACGCGGACATATCCTTTCGATCTTGTGTTTGGTCCAGAGGCAGACCAAGCAATGATTTATCATGACGTCGTCAATCCCCTGCTCGACGAAGTCCTCACGGGCTACAATTGCACATTATTTGCATACGGGCAGACGGGCACGGGGAAGACGTGCGTAACCCCCGTATCCCGTCATACCTTGTCCGCTTACTTTAGAATAGATACACCATGCAGGGCGATTTAACACCAACACCGATGGGAAATCCTTCCGCTCAGGCTGGAATGATACCCAGAGTGTTGTTTCGTTTATTCCATCAACTCGAGACATCGGCAGCGGATTATAGCGTCAAAATATCGTTTGTCGAGTTGTACAATGAAGAGCTACGAGACCTCCTTGCGAACGAACTCTCCGCTCCGGCAGGTTCAACCCAACCGATGGGCAAGGGGGTTCCGTCTGATAACCAGGGTAGTCTGAAGATATTTGACGATACTAGCAAGAAAGGTGTCTTCATCCAAGGTCTGGAAGAGATCCCTGTCAAGGACGCGGCTGATGCGCTGGCTCTCCTGACCAAGGGCAGTCATCGTCGCCAGATCGCAGCGACCAAGTTCAATGACCATTCTAGTCGTTCTCATTCCGTGTTCTCCATCACTGTGCACACGAAAGAGACTTCGTCGATAGGGGATGACCTATTAAAAGTCGGAAAACTTAATCTCGTTGACCTTGCTGGGTCAGAAAATATAGGTCGCTCCGGTGCCGAGAATAAAAGGGCAAGAGAGGCTGGCATGATCAACCAGAGCCTGCTAACTCTCGGACGCGTCATCAATGCACTTGTCGATCGCTCGTCTCACGTACCATATCGGGAATCCAAACTCACCCGTCTTCTCCAAGACTCGTTGGGGGGCCGCACCAAGACTTGCATCATTGCGACTATCTCGCCGGCAAGGTCCAGCATGGAGGAGACCCTCTCAACCCTCGATTATGCTATCCGAGCCAAATCCATCCGTAACAAGCCCGAGGTTAACCAACGAATGACGCGCAACTCTCTCCTAAAGGAATACGTCGCCGAAATCGAGAGGCTGAAGGCGGACGTCCTGGCGGCTCGAGAGAAAAATGGCATTTTCTTTTCCGAAGAGACGTGGAACCAGTTGAGTGCTGAGCAAGAGCTCAGGCAGACCGAGATGGAGGAAGCAAAGAAGCAGATAGAGATTGTGGAGAGTCAGCTGAGGAGTGTACGGGAGGAGTTTGAACAAAGCATAGCATTATTGATGAAGCGGGACGGGGAGTTGAAAGAGACGAAGGAGAGCTTGAAAGAGACGAAAGGAGAGCTTGAAGCAAAGGAAGGACAACTCAAGTGGGTGAAGAGCGCGTTGGAAGAAGAAGTCGTTGTTCGGCAGGCCTATCAGGTCAATGAAACCAAACTCGACAGCGTCGCTTGTGGGTTGAAGCACGTCGCTGCGGAGAGCATCGATGATCTCAGCGCCCTGTTTGATAAAATACGTGAGCTCGCTCCCTTCCTCATAATAATGTAGTTGACGACTTGGCCTAGAGCGCAAGGCAAAAGCTTTCAGTTCCAATATGAAGGCAGTATCCTCTCATGGAAAATCGATGACCAATGGACTGGCTGCACTTTCTGCGAAGCTGGACGAGTTTATGAAGACCGCTGATCATTCTACCGAGAACCTTCGAACCGAAGCGAAAGCGTGCTATACCAAAGAACACGAGATAATGACTGTCCACTCCGAACGGATCGATCAACAGTTGCAACGCATCCAAGACTCTTTACGCGTAATCGACGCCAAGGACGACGCGTCTGCTGAAGCAACAGGTATTATGCAGAGTGCGCTTAGGGAATCCCAGGACACGATTAAGAGCTCATTCGCTGCCTGGTCGGATAGCTTGCGCAGAAGCTCCCAAGCTCTGTGTAACGAGCTGTACTCCACGAATCAGAGCAACTTTACTGCCGTGGGTTAGATCTTGCATTAATGTTTCGGGAAGCTGAAATTTGCTTCTAGCTGGAAGGTGCCCTCGCAGCAATGGGGTCTCTCATTGACACGGCTGTTGACGAGGCTCTGTTGTTCGTCAAAGCGGCAGGCGAATCTACACTGCAGGCTAAAGCAGTCACTGATGAAATGTCTCGAGCCGAAATATCCCATCTCCAAGCCCAGAATGCCCTCCTCTCAAGAGCGCTCGAAACCGAGAAGATCAAGTCCGAGAAGGCTAAGGAAGAGTTGGTCCAGCGCATATCTGGCCTTTTGGGTGATTTCGTAGCCACACGGCATGAAGAGCTAAGTGAAGCCTTTGGCGCTGTCGTAAAAGGGAACGTAAGGGTGGAAGAAGAACTTGGCAAGTTCGGGCAGCGACACGAGCGACTGGTAGATCATGCTAATTCTCGTGGAGCTGAGTTCTCTGCATCGTTCGCGCGCAAAGGAGTGGAGGGCAAGAGGTTGCGCGATGGAGCAATGAAGGTAGTTTCTTCCTGATATTCTCGATGCATCTCATCAGTTCTCCAGTCTGCGAATTCAGCCCAAAACGCGTCCAAGGATGGACTTTTGGCGGTACAACAGTCCATGGCTACGGCAACGACCACATACTCTGGAGAGCTCCAGAGACACAGCCAAACCTTCCAGACGTCGTTTGGAGGCGGTCTTGATCGACATAATCGGGCAAAAAGGGCTCGCGTGGAGACTACAAATGTAATGGTGACGGACGTGCAGGTTGACTTGCGAAATGTCCAGCGGGGATTGGCCTCCGGTCTGAGGAACATGGAAGGATTCACTTCTCGCGTGGCATCAGAGGTGCGTCATTTTTTTTCGCAGTGCCGCCAACTGTCGGTACAATTTACCACCTACAGACTGCAAATCTGGCCGACTCGGTGGAAAAGCACCACAGAACGATCACGACTGGCTTGAGTGCCATCCAGCAGACCTCACGATCACTCCTCGATCAAGCCGCGCGGGAGGACGTTCCAACTGGAATGACACCTCGCAAACGGGTCTGGGAATACGTCGATAACTGGGAACTAACCCAGAACCGCGACGTGATTTTGCATTCCTGGAGGGGAGGCACAACTAGTGCCAGCACCACTCCACTCTCTGTGGCACAGTCCCTGCCTGAGGAGTCGCAGGACACAGCGTATGGCAGCGTGGAAACAGATGGCGAAGACACACCAGGCGACGATGAAGGGGACAGGGACCTTACTGTTAAGATTTCTCCTACTCTAGCAAGCGAGGTTCCACGGACACCAACACCAGTGATCTCATTATCCTCGTCGACGTCGTCCTCAGTGACGCTCCCTGTCCAGCAGCAATTACCTCCAATACCCCATCCAGCCATGGTATTGAAGAAAACGACGGCCGTCAAATCCGGATTGCCAACGACAATGGGAGCGTTGGTGGATCGCCCAACAAATATTCTGGGTCCGAGAGGTTCACGAAGAATCAGATAATGCGCGGGGAGTGTGAATACTTAATATTGCGAGTGATTTAGTGGACGGTTGGCGGAAACAACTCAGTACGGTTCGTTGACATGCACTGCTCGCACTCGGAAATCTACCTAACTTGAACCCTCTCGGACATGATCATTACACGACGACCTTTCGCGTACTAGATAAGTTATCGGGCGAGCACCATGTCAAATATCATAAATTGTTTATACGACAGGTTTGTACGATACACAGTGGGTGCATACATACAGTATCTTGGTCGTGCCAATAGTACAACTCGTTATTAAATAAATGTAATGATGTATTGCTACTACTACGTACGGAGCATGCGATTGGCCCAGGCGCAGAACGGTGAATGCACGCGAGGCTTGCGTAAGCAAAAGTGCACCAAAAAGTCATCCACGCCAACTTGAAAGACCGAGTAGATCATCTCGTCCACCGCACCATGTTTCAACGCGATCCACGGGCAGGTGCATTCTTGGGTGGCGACCGAGTAACTGGACAGGACATCCGCGATCAAAATGGTGAGCGCGACGCTCTCATCGGCACGCATCCCACGTGTTAACCGTGTACTTCACTGACCCCTCGTCCAGTCACGGCAGCACTTTCAATCGCCAACATAGTAAAGAGCTCTCTAGGCCCCCTCGGACTTGATAAGATGCTCGTTGACAACATCGGAGTAAGCGCGTCATTTCGTCTCTTGTGTCTGCAATATTCACGCCAAGCAGGAAGTAACAATCTCCAACGACGGTGCTACTATTCTCTCTCTTTTGTCTGTAGAGCATCCAGCGGGAAAGATCTTTGTCGATCTTGCACAAAAGCAGGATAAGGAGGTTGGCGATGGAACCACCTCTGTGGTTATCATTGCGGCCGAGCTACTTCGTCGCGCCAATGAACTTGTCAAGGCCAAGATTCATCCGACGACTATCATCACTGGCTACAGGCTCGCCTGTAGAGAAGCCGTGAGGTTCATGCAGGATAATCTTAGCATTAAAGTCGATACCCTGGGGCGGGAGGCATTAATCAATGCCGCCAAGACCAGCATGGCCAGTAAGATAATCGGCAAGTGCGTTGAGATATCTTTTACTGGTTAGCACCAGGTCTGATTTGCTTCAAAGCGACGACGATCTCTTTGCTCCTATGGCTGTTGATGCCATGCTCGCCGTCAAGTCAGTTAATCTTCGAGGT
This sequence comes from Butyriboletus appendiculatus, assembly GCA_038093555.1. Taxonomy (NCBI): domain Eukaryota; kingdom Fungi; phylum Basidiomycota; class Agaricomycetes; order Boletales; family Boletaceae; genus Butyriboletus; species Butyriboletus appendiculatus. The sequence goes on from JBBPSL010000028.1 coordinate 84,526, forward strand.
GACATCAAGTACCCAGTCAAAGCCGTGAACGTATTGAAGGCACACGGTAGAAGTGCAAGGGAGTCCCTATTTGTTCAAGGTTATGCGCTAAATTGCACAGTCGCCAGTCAAGGTTTGGTCTCTGATCTCCTTTATCTCACTCCTCTGGTGACGGTTGCATCCAGCTATGAAAAAACGTATCACTAATGCGAAAATCGCTTGTCTCGATATCAACCTTCAAAAGACACGCATGCAGTTGGGTGTTCAAATTCTCGTGGACGACCCCGATCAATTAGAACAAATCCGTAATCGGTATGTTTCTGTTTCGTGAAGTTCTTGGGTTGAGCACATCCTGATGGATGTGGTAGCGAGGCTGAAATAACTATCGAACGGATTCGCAAAATCCTCGCCGCCGGAGCTAACGTCGTTCTGACTACCAAAGGTATTGACGATCTGTGTTTGAAGGAATTCGTAGAAGCTGGGGCGATGGCTGTTCGTCGCTGCCGCAAGGAGGATCTCAGGCGCATAGCAAAAGCCACAGGAGGAACCCTGATTTCGACTCTCGCGGATCTAGAAGGAAACGAGACTTATGAATCCAGCTATTTAGGTGTAGCAGATGAAGTCACACAGGAACGGATCTCCGACGACGAGCTCATTCTCATCAAGGGCACAAGAGTTGTCAGCTCCGCATCCATTGTTTTACGTGGTGCGAATGACTATATGCTTGACGAGATGGAGCGGGCATTGCATGACACATTGTCCATCATCAAGCGAACCCTTGAGAGCGGCTCGGTTGTTCCAGGTGGAGGTGCGGTCGAATCCGCGCTCAGCATTTATCTGGAAAACTTTGCCACAACACTTGTCAGTTTATCATTATTGTTTTAAAAAATCTGCGGGGTTCTGAATACGTTCTAGGGCTCAAGGGAACAGTTGGCTATTGCAGAATTTGCCGCTGCCTTGTTATCAATCCCAAAGCAGCTCGCCGTGAACGCAGCCAAAGACTCGACTGAGCTGGTCGCGAAGCTCCGTTCCTACCACAATGCAGCGCAAAGCGCACCCGCCGGTGATCCAAAAAAAGTACTTCTGCGATATGGGCTTGATCTCGTAAATGGTGACGTGCGAGACAACGTTGTTGCGGGCGTTTTGGAACCTACGTTGAGCAAAGTCAGGAGTTTGAAGTCTGCATATGAGGCAGCCATATCTCTGCTGCGAATTGATGATGCGATTCAATGCATACCTGGTGAGGACCCATGAATGGCTCGAAGACTTTCGTTTGGCTGACTATATTCCTGGAAGAACCAAAGCCGGAGGCGGATGGGCATGGGCATTGATTGTGTGGACACCAATGTACATTGTTATGTTTAATACACTTTTGTTGTCCCCCTGTCCGAGAGTCACGTGACATGTGAATGCACTGTTGTTTTCGAAGTTGTAACACGCTCGGTTTCGTCTTGAGCGGTCCATTTCGAAATCCTGTCCTCATTGATCTATCTTTCTGCAGTCTTCAACGACGGGTACTCCTGGAATCTTTGTTCAACGTTCAGACTAGTTCCTGCAGATATCTTAAGCCTCTGGGCTGATGCTATGCAGGAAGGCTTCAAGGCCATTGCCTCGTCGGTCACATCTTCCCCTCAGATCGGACAGCGTTTTCGGTCGTTGATATGGACATGTCTTGACTATGACCTCGTTCAGTCTGCTGTGTTTTATGCCGAACGATATCACGTTATGGACGAACACGACCACGACGCACGTCATCTCTATGCGACCGCCCTCCTCCGTGCCCGACAGCCCTATTCTGCGCTATATGTAGTGAGTGGCACTGAACAGGAAAAGTGCAGTGGTTGTCTAGAAATCAAAGGGAAATGTTGCATGGCTCTTTCACGCTACCGGCAGGCACGCGAGGCTCTGGAAGCTGCTCTGGAGGATACGGACTATGTCCCATCGCGTGCGTGTGTGGATGGGTCACTTTTGCAATCTTCTGATCTATTTCCCAGAGTCAATGGGACCCCGGTCATCACGGGCTTTTACTGAGGAGGCGGCTCTTCGCTGTCGAGCAGGAACGATGGCGTTGAAGGGCAATCTCCCCGAGAAAGCCACCGCTAGCTTTCGCCAGGCATTAGCACTGAATCCACTCCTTTGGGAAGCATTCGAGGGATTATGCGCACTCGGTCAGTGGCTTCGGTGTGGCCTTTGAGATACGGTAACTCAATCGAGCATCCAGGTACTGCGCCTGAAGTTGACGAGATGTTTCCACCCCGACCATTACCGACTAAACAAGCCCCTCCTGAAGAACCCCCATTCATCAAAGTTATACCAGGGCCAAATGCGACAGATGTCGGATTCTTTAGCTCCGATGTTGTGGAGAACAGTATTCATATCCGAGGCCGAAAAAACCCCCCTCAAGCATTTCGGATGGAGCCACCACACGCGCCGCGCGACTCACTGTAACTCTGGACGTTCGATTGAGATAGTATCTTGGCTCACTGTGCAATTTCAGAGTTACCAATGAATCATTCTTCCAAGCAGACGGCCACTTTCTCCAACAGATGGCACCGCGTGGCCTTCAGATGGAAGACGCACCAGCTGGCCCATCTCAACCTCCTGCTCGGCCTCTTTCATCAGCAGACGAAACTGGACCAGTCCAGAAGCGTCTGCGTTCAACAACACGCCAGCGGAGTGTCGATTTAGCGAAATCCAAGCCATCCAAGTTGGTAGCAGATGAACCCTTGAAAAAGGCACGCGCCCGCCCGGCCTTGAAATTTGCTAACATCTTCTCATCATCCGGTCGTCGTTCTCAGCCTATTCAGAACTTGAGAAGCGTCGTCGGAGCCGGAAAAAATGAGCGACATGCTGGGAACAATGGTGTTGGTCCGCGACGCAGTACGCGGTTGTTGAGTGGTACTATGAGCAAACAAGCCGGAAAGGTCAGGTTCTCGTCGTGGCATTACGTGAATTCGTCGATTCCTGGTGCATATACTGATTTGCACACTTTTACTGCAGCATCCACCGTTGCGAGAGCGTCGACGCCAAATTGCGACCTCACGGCCGCATTCAATTGGGTCCGACCCCGATGAGGACACTGTTGCTGTTGCAGACGTGGCATCTTCTACCTCGCCAGCATCAAATGCTCAATCCCCACCCTCCGATACTTCCCCAGCTCCTAGCCATTGGACTCCTGCTCGCGAGCGAGCTGCTCAAGAAGCTTATGAGCAAGAGATGGCCGACTACTATATCTACGATCTCATGCGACGGTTCGCGCGGGCCACTAGAGCGATGTCTGTTTATGATTGCTATTCTTGTCTAACGGAACTCGAACACATGCCTTCTGCACACCAGCAATCATCGTGGGTGTTGTCTATGCTCGGCCGGGCTCACTATGAGCGATTGGAGTATGCTTCTGTACGTAATCTGGTGGTCGCCGCGTTCTGTTTCATTTCCTTCGTCCAACATTGCAACTTACGTGCATCCCTAGGCTGAACGCGCTTTCAAGGCAGCTCGTGCGCTGGAGCCTTATCGGGTCTCTGATATGGAAGTGTATTCGACCCTCCTGTGGCATCTGCAAAAAAACGTGCAGCTTTCGTTTTTAGCTCAGGAGCTAATGAGTATCAATCCGCATTCGCCGCAGGCATGGATCGCTGCAGGAAACTTGTTTTCGCTCCAAAAAGAGCGTTCACAAGCCTTGACGTGTTTTCGGCGTGCAGCTGAGCTGGACCCAAGCTGTGCATATGCGTTCACTTTGAGTGGGCACGAGTCAATCGACGAAGACATTGATAAGGCCATTTCGTTCTTCCAAACCGCATTACGTGCCGATCAACGACATTATAATGCCTGGTGAGTGATCAATATCCGTCTACTTCCCTTTGGAGGTGTGATAGGGTTCATTACATCAATGACAGGTATGGCCTGGGGACTTGTTATCTGCGAACGAGCAAAATCCGACTCGCGGAATACCATTACCGCAAGGCACTCGAGATACACCCTCAAAATGCAGTGCTTCTCGGCTGCGTGGGGATGGTGAGCCAAATTCGTCTGATAAGGGAGTTGCTGTTTGGTTGACGCGTCTATCACAGACCGTGGAACGTCGCGGAGATAAGAATGTAGCTTACGGTTTGTTTGACCAAGCCGTACGACTGGCCCCCGAGAATGCGCTGGTTCGCTATCGACGAGCGAAAATGTTGATTTCAATGAAACGATACAAGGTAGGGCCGAGACGGCGCAGTGTTTATTAGATGAACGCAAGTCTTATCTATGATGTACAGGAGGCGATTGAAGATTTGCAAAAGCTTCGCGATAGCTCGCCCGAGGAATCGAATGTCGTATTCCAGCTCGCCAAGGTCTATCGACTTGTCGGAGATGAGGCGAAATCCGCGCAGTGGCTCGCGATTGCGCGTGACATATCTCCGAAAAGCGTCAACAAGCTGAAAAAGCTTATTGAGACGGTCAAGGATGATGGAGCGGGGGAAGACCATATGGACGAGGGCTGACGAGTTCGAGTCATGTTTTATGATATGTTTCCAAGCGAATAGCGCTGAGCCATGGTGGCGGCAATCTCGCGTGACATGGGGCTATTATGTCTTGTTTGTAATGTGGCTGTGCGAGGGGCTTCGTTCCGAGGTGATCACATTTTTGAGTCACAACAAAATCCTGGTATTTCAAAATTACTATATAAACCTCTCTGCCCCCTCCCAACCTCTCGCCCTCTTTTCTCCTCCCAACACCATGTCTACCCAATAAACCTGCCACCCCTCCAGTCGTCCCTCTCTCCGCCCTCCTCTCATCGCGTCCACCCCCGCGAACCCTCGTTGACTATGGTCAACAAACTCGCCCGTAAATCTAACAACGGCACCATTCTCTTCGAGCCTTTCATCGTTTATCGTATACACCGGCGAA
>JBBPSL010000029.1:7331-26076 GCA_038093555.1 Butyriboletus appendiculatus
ATCTCTGTCGATGATGATCCCTCCCTCAATCCATGGACATTCCGCGCATTCTTCCTCGGGCTTGGTCTCTCCGCCTTCGGTGGCACCTTGGGTAAGTTCATCTCCCTTCTAATCCTACTTCTGCCTCTCATATACAATAGCCGAGATATATTATTTCAAACCGGTAAGCACCATCATAGTCTCCACATCCGCTCCAGTGGTCTCATCTTGTCATCATTAGCAAGCCATCGGGGTGTCCTTGATGTTCCTCGCCATCGCCTCCTACATTCTCGGAACTGCGATGGAGACGTTCATCCCTCGTCATGGTCTATTCCGCTACTTAAACCCCGTAAGCTTCATTCACTCCCTCATTCCTTCCGTCTCACCGCTCTTCAGCATCCTTTCAACAAAAAAGAAAATGCTTTCATTATTATCATGTCCAGTGCAGCAGCAACCTCGGCCCTTGCGACGGAGGTCCTTGCCGTCCAGCGCCTGTACTACAACATCACCCCCGGCGCAGCAACTTCCATCTTGTTGTTGTTTTCCAGTCAGCTGCTTGGCTACGGCATCAGTGGTGTACTGAGATGTAAGTTTGCCATGCATGGTTAGGAAGAATGTCCTCTGATGCGCTGTGACGAAAAAGCAACCCTGGTGTATCCATCGAAGATGCTTCATCCTGGTATACTTCCGCTCATGTCTATGCTTGACGTATTATTCCGTGACGGTGCGAATACTCGCCGTAGACTCAAAGTATTCTACCTCGTCTTCGGAGTGTAGGTCGCACTCCATTGCAGTCTTTCGATCGACGGCTGACCTCGGAACCTTCAGCATTTTTATTTGGGAACTCTTCCCGGAATGGATATTCCCCCTTCTCACCGGCTTGTCGATCTTCTGCCTTGCTGCTCCCAACAATGCAACCGTCTCCCAGTTGTTTGGCGGAAGCAATGGGAATGAAGGGCTCGGTCTTTTCTCCATTTCCTTTGACTGGCAGGTTGGTTATCACGCAAGACTGACGCCACGATGTCGTAACTTATCCCAATTCGTAGTACGTCGGAGCTATCGGCCCAATGGCGATTCCCTTGAAGGCCCAGGTATGTTAGAGTCAGACTATGTAACCAACGGCTATGGTTAACAGGATAACAGCTTTCAGGCTTCATTGGGTACATACTATGCGTGTGCGTGTGCAATCAATATTCCATATACCTTGTCTGATATGCTCCTGTCAGGGTCGTTTTCGTCGCTGTCTATTACAACAATATCTGGGAATCCCAGCACTTCCCTTTCGTACGTGTAGGCATGCTTTACCACAGACACCGCATTGATTGCAATTTATAGCTCTCTCAACTATTGTTCTATGAGAATGGAACCATGTACGACCAGTCGTTGATCTTGAATTCGAATTATGTAGTCGACCCTACTCTTCTCGCGGAACAAGGATTGCCATACTATGCCGGAACTTGGGTTATAGCTCTCCTTTCCATGAACTTGGCACTGGGAGCTACTATCACCCATTTACTCCTTTGGAACCGCGATGACCTCCGCAGTGCCTGGAGTTGGGCGTCTCCTACCAAACTTCGCAGCCAGTGGCAACATTTTAGTTGGCAAAACGTCAAATGGAAATTCTGGACGGACAATGGCATACGGGAGCAGCCCAGTGGAAATGAGGATATGGACCCTCACTATGCTCAGATGCTCAAGGTGAGTTTTCGGCTTTCTATGGTTCCAATAACAAACATCAAACGACTTCGCATTGCAGTACCCTGACACCCCGAACAGCTGGTACTGTGCCACTTTCGTGGTATCGTTTGTGGTGGCACTGGTGGTCATCTACAAGAGCGACTCCACTTTGTCATGGTGGGGTTTCGTCATATCCGTGCTCCTGGCGAGCATATCCATCGTCTTTTTGGGAGCATTGTACGCCATTGCGGGTATGGGTCCCTCGATTCGTGAGTCTTCCACTCAGACCTACGTCACTCCAGTCAACCATGATTGTGAATAGAAACTTTTGTACAGATGATTGCAGGATACTTGTATCCTGGCAAGCCGATGGCCAACATGTACTTTGTTCTGTATAGTGGCAGTAAATCTACTTCCATCTACTTACTAGTACGAGATATGGGTTAACTGCCCTCGTCTTCAGACACTTTTTCACAAGCTGCTCTGCTGCTCCGTGACCTCAAGATCGGCCAGTGTAGGTCTTTCAAGTTTCAGGCAATGTTACCAATAGAAAATATTGATCCATCTTAACAGATGCCAAGCTCCCCCCTCGGGCTACTTTCACCGCCCAGATTATCGGTACTCTCTTTGGCGCCGTCTTGAACTACGGTAAGAGAGTGTAGCCCCCTTTCCACCAGATTCTTACAATTACCTCTAGTCCTAATGAACTCCATCATCGACAGTCAGCGAGAGGTCCTGCTTTCCGTTCAAGGAACGAATATCTGGTCTGGGCAGCAACCTCAGCAATACAACTCCCAAGCCATTGCATGGGGTGGCCTTAGTCACGAGTTGTTCTCCGCTGGTATGAGGTACCAGTGGGTCTCGTGGTCATATCTAGTCGGGCTTGCTGCGCCCGTGCCATTCTGGCTTGTCCACTGCTATTGGCCCAAGCTCCGTGCTGATTACCTCTACACACCTATTATCTGGTAAGTGTTTAATTTCCGCATTACGGAACTCAACCTCTTACATTCCTTCATCAAATTAGCCTGTTCATCAGCTTCCTCGCCGTGGGCATCAACTCCACAGTCTTTACTTCCTTCGTGATCGCGTTCATCTCGCAGTGGTGGGTCAGAACCCGCTACCCTCGCTGGTTCCAGAGATACAACTACCTAGTCAGTGCAGGTGTGTTCCTTAGTTTTTTCCTGTGAATAGTTACTCATAAGCAATTTGGCAGCCCTCGACGGTGGCACTCAGGTGATGGTGTTCATCCTAACCTTTGCTGTCCAAGGCGCAACAGGTACCGCTCATCCCTTCCCTGCATGGTGGGGTGCCAACCAAGGTGGAAACTATGACCACTGTTTATACTTCCAATAGATATACCTGTGCAAATGTTCAGTTGGTGCAAGCAATTCGTATTTATATTCCTGGACATATATATATTACATCCTAGCATTGTATGCATATACATACCGAGCTTGGTGGCAGTTGGTGCCCACTAGGATGTAGGCAATTAATATTTATGTTACATCCTCAGGCTAGTCTTGTACACCATGCTTGGTTTGCCCCACGCCGTGGTTTGTAAGAGCTAACCAAGCCGACTATAATTCAGTGCTCCGCAACTGGGAAATGCAAGGATGAGCTTTCAGTATTGGAACTTACGCGGCCGGCAGAAACGCTTTCCTCCCTTCTGGACGCTGTTGATCGCTTCTGCATTCCTGAGGGTCGGTCTCATCCTCTACAGCGAGTGGCGTGACGCCCGCTCCACCGTGAAGTATACCGACGTCGACTATCGTGTCTTCAGTGATGCGGCACGTTTCCTTTCCCATCCAAGCAAGGACAATATTGCTCAAGGCCCATGGACAAGGAAGTTCAGCTTGAATGTCGGAAAGTGAGTCGTCTGTGTCCGGATGGTTCGTGTTGGTGACCAGCATGCCATTGCCTCCTAGCCCATACATTCGCGAGACATACCGTTACACACCTCTCCTGGCAGTCCTCTTGCTCCCAAACGAGCTCATTCACGCATCTTTTGGAAAGTATCTTTTTGCGGCTTGCGACCTCATCAACGGGGTGCTCATATACCAGCTGCTCGTGACCTCCATCCTTTCGCGGCCAACACAAATACCAGCCAGCGATGACGCGAAGCCCAAGCTGCTCGATGAACAGTGCGACAGCGAGGCTGCAGAAAATACACGCATGGCCGACGCAAAAACATGGGCCGCATTCCTTGCGGCAACACACCTACTGAACCCACTCGTATTCAGCATCTCTACGCGCGGATCCTCCGAATCCATCCTCTGTACCCTTGTCCTCCTCACGTTGCACCATGCGCTCCATCATCGATGGGACGCGGCCGCTGTGATGCTGGGCATCAGCACACATTGGAAAATCTATCCCGTCATCTACGGCGTGAGCTGCGTGACCGCCATCGCTGCCCAAACACGACCGACGTCCGGCTGGGGATTTCCCTTTGCCAAATCGCTTGTGTGCACACGGACGCTTCGTTTTGCGATCCTTAGTGCCGGTACGATCTATTTCCTTAGCACACTCTGCTACGTCATGTACGTCCCTTTTTTCTTTTTCGTATCTTTGCACCGAGACCCACCGCTCACTACCGAACGGGGAATCATCCGCAGATGGGGATACCCGTTCTTGTACGAAGCCTATCTGTATCATGCGGACCGCCTCGATCATCGGCATAACTTTTCCCCCTACTTTTACCTCACGTATCTCACCTACCCCGGTCAATCTGGCTCGCTCGACGATCACGCGTTCTCACTCGCTCGGCGCTTCCTTCGTTCGCCGCTCACGAGCCTCGTCCCGCAACTCTCCCTCTCCCTCAGCACAGGTGTCTTGTTGGGTCGACGCACCCAAGACCTCCCGTTTGCGTGGTTCGTGCAAACGTTTGCTTTTGTGCTGTTCAACCGGGTGTGCACCTCACAGTACTTTTTGTGGTACACGCTCTTCCTACCCCTTCTAGCTCCACGTGTACGATTCTCGTGGTGGAGCGTCGTCGTCTGGGCTGGCACACAGGCCGTTTGGCTTGCCGAAGCATACAAGCTCGAGTTCTTAGGAGAAGAGGTGTTCTTTAGTCTTTGGCTGAGGAGCTTGCTCTACGTCAGTGGACATGCATGGGTACTTGGAAACGTCATGGAGGGTTATGCTATTGGGGCGATACTATAGACTTTGAAGGTTACACCAGTTTGGTACATTCATGCTCACGCGTCCTTGTCTGCTCTGAGGATGATTTGTCAACACACCAACCGGTTATTAAATAGGAATCTAGGAGCTACATGTTCGTGTGGAAGTAGTCCAGCAGAACAAAAGCAGGGATTGGACGGAAGCGGTGCATGTCTCTGAAGGATGGTGCTTAAGACGAGAACATGAGTAGGTAGCATATCATCAAGGCCATTCTCTGGCCTCCTCCCCGACAGATTATCCTCATATCTGTCAAACACGTGAGTAAGATGTTCGAGGAAACAGGAAGCAAGATATACGTATTGAGAAATCCACCGGAATCCTAAGAGGAGGGAATCGTGTCAACAAAGAGGACGGTGTTCGGCACCAAGAAGACACACCTTCGCCGTAACCTTGCCTTTGGACAACCGAACACATAAACAGCTCAATCGGTCGAATGTCATTCAGTGGTACCTTGCCCTAACGTGCATTCGAATGAACACCTGCTTTACGCCATCAAGATGGGTGGGATGAAACCGACCTTGCCAGTGGTCTGGTAGAGTCCCAGGTGATGTCTGAGCTCCTCCTCGCTGACAGCACCGAGTGCGTCAATCTTGTTGCCAAACACGAGGAAGGGAACCTTGGAGAGTTCCTCGATGGAGAGCAACGCATCGAGCTCGGCCTTCGATTCGGCGAAGCGTTCATAGTCGGCAGAGTCGACCATGAAGACGATACCGTCGACCTCGGGGAAGTAGTCGCGCCAGAGGCGGCGGGCTAAGTGGAGCATGTGTTACTCAGTACGTAATGGGGAAAAGAAGAGAAATGAGATGTTAGAGTACATACCCTGTTGGTGTCCTCCGAGATCGTAAGTGGTAAATTTGACATTGCCAATGGCTAGTTCCTCGGAAGCTAATAGGGATACGTCAGACCAGGAGGGCAGACGAGCGCTCACGGCGCTCACTGGGGTGGAGTGTGGGCTGCAGAGTCGCCAATCTGTCATTCTTGAGCATGTGCAAAAGGGTCTGCGAACGGAACAGTTAGATATATTTTGACCCGAGCACGAGCGCTAGCTACAGACAGTCTTTCCGGCATTATCCAGACCAAGGAAGAGGATTTTAGCATTCTTGTGCAACAGTCCTGGGTGATAGTGTGAGCGAGGGGGGCCAAGGGTGTAGTTGTTTGAGGAGCACACCAAGCTGCGCGAGAACGTCCCAAAACCAGTTGATAATAGAAAACATGGTGGTCGTCGAGGAATGAGAGTGAAGGACACGTCAAATGAACCAAGTGCAAATGCCCTGGCGTTAAGCATGCGTCACGTTGTCACTGTCACACTTCGTTCGAATTGCTAGTCGACGACAATTTACAGTAAAGAGTCTACATATAGGACAGGTCTGACGCTCACTGCACCATGAAGAGGTGCGTGTGCTCGCAATCCTGGCCAACTTCCCTCTCCGCATAACCGAATCGCCGCGTACATCCTGGAAGACTTTGGATTGAACGGGCACTGTCTATAAGGTTGCGTTGGATGGTAACAAGAAAATGCGACATTAATCATTTATACGATAAGCGTGTTTGGTCGTATTTACTATACAAAACATCACTTTGGTAGCTGGCTCAGCCAATCCCTCAACTCATTCAGCCCATCGTCGCTCAGCTCATCCTTGGCCTCTCCAACTTGGACCCATGTCGAGACAAAGTCGACGTCTCCTCCTTCCCATTCACCAAACTTAAACGCGCCACTTGCCCCACCACTGCATTCCAGGCCACCCATTTCAGTTCCTTCCTCTTCCGCTCCAAGACTCTCCACCCCGACACCCCCCGACTGCGAAGCCCTCCTTTTCTCAAGTTCGCGCTCCAGAATAGTACGAACTCGGGTAATAGCCACTTCCCTTGCTGAATTGGACGAGGCACCGACTTTGAGAAGATCTGTCTTGTGTGCGAGAATGAGGACCGCTGGCGTAGAATATGACGGCGGGAGTGATGTGATTGCATGCAAAACATGGTGCAAGTGTCTAGTAGCGGTAGTCAGGAACATGTCAGTCTCTGGCCATTAAATCATCGAATAGGCCACATACTCGGCAACGACTGAGCCATTGCGTGAAACCGTGCTGCAGTCGACTACAAATGCAATAGCTTTGGCATCTTTGAGATGCTCCCGAAACTGGTCCCTGATCCGTGCGTGTCCAGGTACATCGATCACTCGCAATGTCTTGGTGGGTGACAGCGTCATTTGGGCAGAGTTTGTCTGCAACGACGTATGCGACGGTAGTGTTCGATTGTATGCCAGCTGATCTTTTCCACCATCAGGAATGTACAATTTTTAGGAGACACACGGTGAACTGACATTCGACAGTATGGCAGTTTTGCCGGAGTCGGGAGGTCCGACTAACAGGAGTGCACTGCCTCTGGATTTCGATTTTCCCCGAGTATTTGATATGACTAGGTTCGAGTCAGCCTCGCGGGGAATCAGATGTACTCGATGAAACGGACCAACGAAGAGGAACAGGGCGATTGCGAGAGAAAGTAATCCAAGGTTAGTAGTGGAAAGGCTACCGACAAGCGGCGAAACCTCAGGCGTGGCTGCAACCGCAGTCTCATCTGAGGAGTGGTCAGCCATATGTAAGACAAAAGATTCAACAGTCTGGTCGTGATGTTTTTGCACTCAAGTCAATTGGCGGAATTGTTTGGTTTTGTTACTAACTCAAGGCATTGGTATAAACAAAGAAAAACAGGGGACAGGGTCACTTTGCAATACCATTTGGATGGAGAAGAAAAGTATTCGGACGGCGGGTAACCTAACAAACATCTAAGCAAATCACCCAGACCCTCTGACAAAGTGGGAATAAATGCCCTCGATGGAGGGACCCAATGACTGCAAGAAATGCCCAATGGGAGCAGCAAATCCATTGGAGCCGCCAGAAGGGCTACTATCGATGGGCTGTGTGATATCTTCGTCAACCTTAGTTACCGTAGGCACCGTCTTGCACCTTTGTTTCGCCACAGGCTGCCGGCGGTTCCTCCTCCGAGGGGTGAAACGTGATACCTGCTGCTTTGTGTTTCGTCAACAAATAGATGTACAGGATATACTGGAAGCTTACGCAGGTGGCTGGCTCCATTGATATTTCTCGGAGAGATTCCCCGGTCTTTTCCTATTGACCAGATCAACCAGATCCTTCTCTGCAATCCGATAGGAAACACACCGAACGCGCGAAACGGATCCAAATAGGGACAGGAGACTGTACCTTACACTGACGGGGCCGTTTTGTCGTATCCCAGGGATGACGGTGAGAATACCTCTGACGTCTCCCATATAGATATAACTCGAGATAGGCCAGCACAGGCCACAAGTATGGATATCTCTTGGCAATCGTGGGATCGTATTTCTTCACCTTGCGTGTTGAATCACGATGGTGAGCAATCGGGAATGAGGGTTGATCACCAACCTCGTCCAGAAATTGCCGGAAGGCAACGGGTTTCTGCTCCTCAACTGAGACAAGACCAGTGTGATCCAGATACTTCATCGTGCTAGACTTTACGAGTCTCTACAGCCGGAATATATGCACTTAGCATTAACGACTGTGAAATTAGGAACGTACTGTGAAGGTGCGAAAGTCTCTGGAGGACATCTGGGTCTCGCGAAAGAGGCTGCGAACATCGCAAATGAGGTTGTCGGGCATTGACACGATACAAGAGCCTTTGATGGTCGTCATAGTTATTGTCTGGGGAAGAATCATCAAAATCAGGACCCCTTTTATCAGCCGGTAAATTTGTTTGTCCACCGTAGAGGATTGCTGTCTGGGTTCAAGGGCTGAAGATCATTGAGGAAACACCCTTGTCAATCCGGAAGGCACGAGTTCAATCGATACGAGACACGAAACAAAATACGTGTACAGATAAAAGCATCTATGGTTCAGCAAAATCGATCACTATAAACGGATTAAACTAATAGTTCATTTGACAAAGGAGAACATACCTCTTAAGCTTTGATCTACGATCCAACAGTGCCTCGGCCAGGCGACCTTCCTTCTGAGCACGTTTCAACTGCGTAACAATGTTATCTGCGAGTGGTGCATAAATATATCAAGGCCTACCTCTTTCTTGTCGTCTTTCGACGTGACGGACCGTCCTGCGCCCCATGCCTGGTGCAGACGGCTAGGACGCAACAACGTTTGATATTTTCTCGGGTAAGTCACCGGAAAAAGAAAGACTCACTTGACACTCCCCTCATCGATGACGGTCATCTCCGACCCGGCTTCTCGTTTCTTCTTCTCCTCATGGACTTCTCTCTTGTACTTGCTCTGAATTTTTATCCAAAAACGCTCTTTGAAGCCAACTTCCTCAGAATCTCCCCGTAATTGTAAAGCACCACCCGCAACCTCGTCCACGCTGAGATAGTTTTCGTATACGTTCATGAATGCCACCATGCCATCGGGCAAAACCACCGGGGTCCACTCTTCTTCTGGACCTCGAGCTTCCCTGTTTGCCGAGACGATCCCATGCTTGTCACAGGATAAAAACTTCCCCTCCCCAGTGCCCGTTCGAAGATTGATCGTAGGGGAGCCCGCGACACGCGTCGTAACCCATACTTGTGCGACCTCGGTCGGCTCGCGATCGAGCAATGAGGTTGACTCGGAAGTGCCTTCTTTGTCAAGGGGGTGCAAGATAATCCTGTTTCGCGTTGAGTCGAAATTTACGGAGATAGGAGAAGGGTCTGAGGGGTGTATTATGAATGTAGGGCCACGTATTTCTGCTGGAGATTCCGGCATGACCCAGGTGTCAGGGGCCTCCTCCTCCTCGATGCGTCTCTGTTTGCTAGAGCTGACCCCATCGTCGTCTCTCTTCCGTTTCTTCTTCGTCTTCTCCCCTTTAAACTTCAATTTGGTTGGGCGCACCTTGTCGGCAGACATGTCTGATACTAATATTGATGGCTCTTGGTTCCGTCTTATTAGGGTGGCGGGACTCGGCAAACTCCGAGGCACAAACTTTGGACCAAACAACTTGTTCCACACTACTTACGAGCCCGCTGACACCGTCCCCGACGTCCTCAAGATCAAGATGAAGTATAACCCTGGTCAGTTCAGTCCTAGTCTATGTTGTGATCACCTTTATCCACTTTCTGTACGAAAATGCCGTTTCTTGTGGGACGATACGCTGGATGGAAGTGTTATGGCTCAGATGGATCGACGGCTTACTTCCATAGAGACGATGCAACGAGATACTCATCGAAATCATTTACAGACGTTTCCTCCTCGCGGCGCAAGGCCCGCAAGGCGCACTTCAGTGCCCCTTCGTCTGTCCGCCGCAAAATCATGTCTTCACCTCTCTCGAAGGAACTACGGGGAAAGCACAACGTGCGTGGACATCCAAGGCAGCCCCCGCTTTCCCCAATCTCACCGCGCTTTATTTACGTTTAGACGCGCTCGCTGCCTATCCGTAAGGACGACGAAGTCAGAATTGTGCGCGGGAAGTACAAGGGCCGAGAAGGAAAGGTCACTCAGGTATACCGCAAGAAATGGGTCATTCACGTCGACCGTGTACAACGCGACAAATCGAATGGCGCATCGGTACCTATCGGTATCCACCCCTCCAAGGTTGTCATCATGAACATCAAGCTCGATAAAGACAGGTATGTCGACCTGAGATTGATTTCTTTCAACTCCGTTATCTGAACTTTCTTACAGACGAGCAATCTTGGACCGCAAGGACAGAAAGAGTAACGAAAAATCCGATGATGTGGAGATGGTTGACGTATGTCGTCACCTTTCATGCAATTGCGTGCTTGACTTACCTTCAACAAGTAACTTGCCTGCCGTTCCTCCGTCTTACATTCCCTGCATTTTACAAAACTATCATGTATCTACGCGATACTCCGCACATGATATGCACCATGACCAACCGATGTTGAGCGATGAGCGAGAGCCCTGAAGCACTTGAGTGAAACAAGCAGGCATTCGGTATTATATGGTACAGTAGTAATCACTCGATTCGACATTGCGAAGTATGATGGTATAAAACTGCATGGTCAAGCGCTGCTCGAATGAGTCAGAAAATCACGTCCTCATCCTTGGTACTTAGCAAGTTTACAGTGACCTCTTCCACCTCTGGTTCCGCCACTGCAATTTCCTCAACCGCGACCTCTTCAACCATCTCTTCGATAAGACTCTCAACTGCAACACTTTCCGCCACTGTCTCTGCTACCGTGTTCTGAGGATCAGTCTCAGCGGTCTTAATCGACTTCACGGTTTTCTTTTCCGCGTCTGTTGCAGCTTGTTTTTCAGCAGCAGCAATTGCAGCCACCCTCTTCTTCTTTCCCTGTACCTTCTTCAATCTATTGGCCAGTGAGCCATCCGTGCCCGCCAGACGGGCTATAAACCAAAGACTCGCCTGAAGAACTCCTCGCGATCCATCTCATCCAGTTCACTTAAGATATACTTAATCGTGTTATCGAGTCTCGGAATGATGACGTGCTCGATAGCGTTCACGCGGCGGTTGGTGGCTCGAATGACTTCGTCGAGGATGACAAATGCCGTCTGGAGTGATGCAAGCTCCACAAGCGTCTCGAGCGCCTTGGCGTAAACTTCCTTTGCCCGTAGCACCTGTTGCCCTCCACGTCCGAGACCCGTGAGGTTAAAATCTAAACAACAGGGAAAGCTGAATCAACCTCAAATCCAGCAGCCAGCACCGAGCGAAGGGACACACCTGAGCCAGGAACACGATCCGCCTCGAACGCTGGCAAAAGCACACCCGAGACGTTCTCCTGCGTCGCTTTGACGCGGAACGTCGCTAGCTTTGCTTGTTCTTGGACGAGGTAGGCGATATCGCCCGTCGCATAGGTGACTTCTGCCATCGAGAACGACGCAAGCTGCATCACTCGTCCCATCTTTCGTTTGGCCTACAAGGGTTCCGTTCGTGTCAGTGGCGGAGGGTGAATGGGTGTATATTGCGCTCGGCGCACCTCGTCCACTTTCTTCAGGATCGCTCTGAATCGCGTGGTGAGGGCATCACGCTTCTTCGCGAGCAAGGAGTGCCCCGTCTCAGCACTTTTGAGACGGAGCTTCATATTCGTTAATGCCATCCGTGTAGCGAATACATTCTCGCGCGGCCCCGAACCGGACATTCTTGCTGAACGATGTGTTCTGGATGACCTGGGGGATGACAGCGGTGGAGGGAGGACACCCAAATCAACACTGTATTTCGAGGCTGAAAGCTGTGTTGGAACGCAAAATCGAAAAGCTGCTGTCGCCGGGGTAGCTCAGCTGGGAGAGCAACAGACTGAAGTTCTGGAGGTCCCGTGTTCAATCCACGGTCCTGGCATTCCTTTTTGTTTTTTCTCTATTTGAGCCTTTGACGCTCTTATTCGTGCTTGTAGTATCATTCTTAGATCTTACGCATCTCGATGAGTAGTTACAGATTCAGAGTGAGCATGGTGCGCTCATTATCTAGTTTGTACATAGTCATCAATCTTCAGCAGTAGACAAACTGTTTCCGTCGCCAACTCAATCGCGCTGGTGGACACAAGCAAAGGCTGCACAACATCTTCTTCTAGAATGTTGGAAATCAAGCCCTGATTCGATCATCAGTAATGATTCCCCATCAAGACTAAACATTGACCCACCGTCCGAACGTTGATACCCGCATTGCGGTCTCCGAGAGCATGTCGATTGCGCAACTCGGTGACAATCGCAATGGGATTTAGGCCAGCGTTTTCTGCGAGGGTGGTGGGTATGACTTCCAATGCGTCTGCATATGCCTGGAAGCAGTACGCTTCCATGCTCTTCAACGACTGGGCGTACTGGGAAAGGAGGCGGGAGACGTGAATTTCAGGTGAGCCACCACCACAAATGAGTGCTCTGAGACGAAAACTTCAATATATGCCATGTTGATCAGGAACTGGGTGGTCGTACCGCTTCTTTACAATGCAACGTACGACACAAAGAGCATCATGCAGACTACGTTCGCACTCCTCGACGACGATATTGTTGGAGCCCATTGCGAGAATGCTGACCGTGCGACCCCTGTTCTTGACACCAGTAATTTTGACGACCTTCGCCCCAGCTTGTGATGTCTCCTCGACTAAATCAGCATATCCGAGCTTGTCCTCTGTGAACGCTTCGATATCTGCGATTGGCTTGCATCCCAGACTCTTCGAGAGGAAGTCGATCTCATCACGCTCGACGTCTTTGACAGCCAGAATGTTAAGGCGCTTGAGGAAGTTGAGAGAGGTATCATCAACAGCGTCTCGCAGGATGGACTTTTGGATGAGGAGAACGTTGCAATTTGCTTTTTTAATCTTCTTGCAGATGTTGAGCAGATATTGGCGACCTTCCTTGATAACCTTGTCCATCTGGCGATAGTCGCTAATGACGACGGTGTTATCCATCTAGGTTTTGCGTACAATGAGTAGTATAGACCTGGATGTGCGGGAGGCTTACATCGGGTTTTGGTGCGCTAAGTTGGAATTGAATTATACCAATCTTAGCCTTTTCCACGCGGGTTGGACCACCAGCGGAGATGATGACATTTTGGTTCAAGACAACACCGTCCACAAGCTCGGTGTCTTCGATCGTACCACCAACTTTCTTCACTATCCTGATGTCTCTAAGGTCCACACTTGAAGATTGGGTGGTCACAAGACGAGTGACAGCGGCAACAGCGATAGGCGCAAGAGTCGAAGAGTATTGAGAAACGATCTTTACGAGAACGGTAAGATCTTCGACGTATCATTAAGAGGCGACACAGACCTTGGAATTTAACGACGTGCTGGCTGCGCGAAGTAAGTTGGCCTTATCGTTTAAGTCGACTGGAATTGACACTTCAGTCAAGTACTCCACGGCTTTCACAGATGCCTTGAGAAAAGATTCTGCGACGATCGTCGGGTGGATTCCCTTTAGGAGCATCTTTTCTGCTGCGCCGAGAAGGCTACCTGCCAGGACAACAACCGAGGTTGTGCCGTCGCCTGCCTCTACATCTTGGGCAGCAGACAAGTCAACGAGCTGAAGGAATAATAAATCATTGTTTTGAAGTATTGGATGCAAAGTTACCATTTTAGCAGCAGGGTGTAGTGCTTGAATACTCCGCAGGATTGTCGCACCGTCGTTCGTGATAATCACCTCGCCTTTGGCAGTTTGGATCTACGATTTAAATCAACATCTTTGGAACATTTTAGTGAGAGATCGGCAAGTCGATACCATCTTGTCCATTCCTCTTGGCCCGAGTGATGTACGAACAGCATCACTGATGGCTACGCAGAATCGTAAGCCAGTAAGAGCGGGCTAACACCAAGAGCAAACCTTTGGCAGCCACCAAGTTGGACATGCGAAGTTCCATGGGTTTACCCTATGGACGCGTTCCATGAGGCTCGAGAACGAGTTGCGAGCGTCATGCAGCTCACCTTGTCGTTGAAGGCGGCATTAGAGCCAGACCGTGGGGCTGGTGCGGAAGCCGCTGTTGCAGCCTTTGTGGCCATTATGTTGGACTAGAATGGGATCAGACGTGGCGGATGGGCTATCGACGACTTGGAGGAAACTTGTAATCGACGCGTTTCTCCATCCTTCTCGATTTGGATGACACGGCCTTTGCCGTAAAAGGAGCATTGCGTACGCTCAGCGCAAACAGTGCAGGAGCCCTCTTGTTCTCTAACCACATTCTTCCATGGATTTTGTGAGCGTTACCCTCCGGAATGTGCCATTTCACTGACTGATGATGTAGTTTGGCAATCCCAATGGTCTCGGTGGCCCGGCAGGGTTGTTTGCTCAGCTTGCTCAGTACGTCTTCCTTAGTTGCTCATGTATTGGGATCTCTCATCCTGGATCATCGTAGGGGATTTGGCGGTCCGCTTGGCCCTCGAATTGGCCGTCCCCCAGCCAGGTCATACGATGAGTATCTAAAGGCTTACAGCGTAGCCATGCTCCCCGGTAGGGAGCGAGAGAATCTGTCCTATGGTGGAAAGAGTATGTCTGCTGGATCGCGTCTATCCACTAAGCGCTCATTTCCTTCGGTAACCAGTTGTCATGCCACCGTCTGCATTGGCTCATCTCACAAGCCTTGACCTCGAATCACCGTGGATGTTCCAGCTTCGTAATCCTTCAAATCCGGCAGCGTCTACACACGCGGGTGTCTTGGAATTCATTGCGGAGGAGGGCATCGTACATCTTCCATACTGGATGATGAAGACTCTCCGGCTCGAGGAGGGCGATCCCATCCGAATTACCGGTACAGAACTCCCGAAGGGCAAGTTCGTGAAACTACAACCTCAAACCGTCCACTTCCTCGAGATTTCCGATCCCAAAGCAGTGTATGTCCAGCTTCGGGACCTTAATTTACCTGTTCATAACTAATGTGCGCAGTCTAGAACAAGCACTCCGTAACTTCTCCGCTCTTACGCAAGGAGATATCATTGAGATATATTATAACTCAATGATATTCGGCTTTCTTGTGATGGAAACGACGCCAGGGGAGGGAGGCATATGTGTTCTTGACACCGATCTTGAGGTTGATTTCGCCCCCCCCGTTGGCTATGTAGAACCCGAACGACCCAAAGCGCCACCCCCCGCCACAATGGCATCAAAACTCAAGATTGACCTCAACTCATCATCGCCGGGATCGTCTCGGCCGTCGTCATCGCTTGCAGGTGGATTCGTTGCGGGTGGAAATTCCACTGTTAGCAAGGGTGGTGACCACTGGGAAAGTTTCAAGGGAAAGGGTGAGACTTTAGCAGGGCGGAAGACCAGAGGAAAGGGAATCAGTATACGTGGCGTGGAAGACGTTGCCGATGGCAGCAAAATAATACGCACAGAGTTTGTCCAGCCTGTTTACGGTGTGCGATAGCCCGCTGACATGTTTATTTTTCTTTCAGCAAGCAGAAAATCGTCACGAGCGAAATGTTGGAATCTGAAGTCAAAGAACCAGCGGCGTTGAATCTTCCATTCGGAAAACTGTTCTTCGGTTTCAACGTCGTTCCATATACGCCTCCCGAACTCAAACCATCAATATCTCCTGGCCCTTCGAGCCCTCCAGTGCGTACCATGTTTTAGCATGTTTTGCGTTCACTTACGCCCGATTGAATTCCCAGGCAACATTTACCGGTTCCGGGAACACTCTCAATGGTCGACCAGTTCAAGCTACATCAGCAAAAGGGAAAGAGAAAGCAACCTCTGCATCGCAATCGCAGGATGGTCAGAAATCATGGGGTACCGGGCAAACACTTGGTTCTCGGACGCCAGCACCGCCACACGTCCCTGCAAGCTTCCGAGGTCGTTCACTAGGAACTGCCGGTACCACCGCGTCCTTGCCGGCTAGATCACAGCCCGAACGACGGAGTCCAACTCCAGATTGGGGTGTAGATGACGATGATATTATCGAGATCGATAGTGACTGAGCATTGTAGAGGATGGATGGGACAGGTGTACGATGTGTTCATAGCAGGGATGGTGTTAAGGTTGTGCAACAAAAGCGAACTGGTACAAGTATCTACCCGTAGACCCTTGGTACTGGACGTCGGTTAACCCGGTACAATGGCCTAGAGCATGACCACACCAACACCTCTTCCAGCTTCCGCATCACCGAGAGCGGTGGCACCTGCCATTGTTGCCGTTCTCCAGTTGTACAGGTAGAAATTGAGCAAACCATCCCCCGCACCAAACTCAAATCGGTATGAGACCAAACAGCGAAAGTAATACATGTTGACCATAGCTTACCTTGAGATCCTCCAGGAAGATCATGTTGTCCATCAGACTGACTGCATTGAACACGTCGAACTTTGCTTGGCTGGCGATGATCAATGCATCTCCGATCAGCTGACCGAGCCGCTTCTTCAGTTTTACTCGGGTGTCTTCTCCGTGTGCGAAGGCGACGTCACTTGCATAGTAGAATAGGTAACATGCCTCGACGGCATCGTGCTTGGGGCTATTGATCACTGTCGATGGAAGGGAGTAGAACGAGAAGAAGTCGGTCACGCGGTGTGTTTCAGGATCCTGCCCCACACATTCGAATACAAATTTGAGGCATGGAAATCATAGTTGTGACGTGCAGCACCACTCACCTCGACAACGTATGTCCACACAACCTGCTTTGACCGTCTGTTATTTTCCAAGGGTTGGTCCAGTTCTCCCTTCCCACTGAGGAACTGATGTCGCACTTCGTCGATGGTCATGAGAGGGACCATGTCGAAACGCTGCATATATCGCGCGAATAGATCTGCCACTTCGGGGACATCCCTTTCTTCTATCTCACGTAGACCAGGTAACGTCGTCTTGGGATCTACCTTGTAAATACGGATCATGCGCGCGAGAGTCATGCTTCGTGGGACGTAAGCGAACTTTACATCGACGAGCTTCGGTACGTTGATCAAACGGTGGTAATACCTGCATGGACGTGAAAAAGCGGCACTTGATACGAAAAGCGAGACGCACTGGCAAGTTGCGACCGGGGTTGGAAGGAGAAGTCCAACCGTGTAGATCGCCTGAGCAATCCCACAGAGATTGACTTGCCGTGTGACCTCTTTGATGAGTACAGGTGTGAGACGCTTCGAGCGCAATTTTTTGTGGACACATAGGTAGTTAATTTCGCTCGCGCGAAAGACGCTGCGTGGAATCAAGCTCAAGCTAGCTAGGAGTGCACGAGAAAGCTTACTTTTGACGCACGCGAAGGGTCATCGGAACACCGGAGATAAAGGCAACGAGTTTCTTATTCGAAGAGACTCTAACCCCAATGTGCCATTCTTTATAATAACCCGGTGGTTTGAGGGCCCTGAAATGGCGTTATTTCTTCGTTTCTGCAGTGATAAAACAGAAAGCGTACCATTCAAGAAATTCGGCGCTGTACTTGAAGCGGAAGGCAGCCTCGTCATCCTCGACATAGTTCATTGACAGCAGATCATAAACCTCTTTGATCTGGAGAGTTGGTGAGCGTGGATATTTAGTCGGAGCCATATAGCACGATACCTGCTTGGGGTCATTAAGATCCAGAGTAGACCACTCGAAGTCTTTTGGTAATGGATATGGTTCTTGGCGAACCTCCTCTACTGCCTTGGTGGGCTCGATATATCCATCTTCAGCAGGTGGTTCGTCGCCTGCGTGATCATGACCGTTTCAACAAGCCCTTGGATGATGGCGATTTAGCTTACCCAGCTGAGGGACAGGTTGCGTCGCCCAGAACTTGGAAAAGATAATTACGCGCAATGAAGATGAAGTGTAGACAAGTGGGCGACACTACCTTGTGCTCTCCGAGAGTGTTCTTTCCGCGTCCAGTAATACTCGTCTTCCCCTTGAGCGCGTCCATAAGCTTTAAGTGATTCAGTGCTTGCCTGACGGCCTCAACGTCCGGTGAAGCTATCGCGGAGCCTGTCTCAGCCTTGACGACGTCGTCCACAACAGAGTGCGGTATCTCATTTCCACGCAACGAGTCCAAGATTCTGATAGCTCTGGATTTCTTCTTTTTCTTGCGTTTGGATGACGACGCTTGTGGTGCTTCCGGAGAGTTGTCCTTGTGTCCTGGGTGTTCTGGCTCTGATCCAGAAGATTGGTCTTCCCGATCGCTTTCGTGTGTCGTATCTATGATTTCTTGTATGGGATTCGTATGAGACATGCTGCAAGGAATGATACGGTGCTAAGATCGCACAACTCAGTGACTGTACTCAAGTGATCTATAATATGACACAGCCACAATTAATGGTATTTGACAGCCCTCCGTCTCTTCTTGACTCTCTCAGCGAGGCTGGTATCTTCAATTGGACTGTTAACATCGCCCTGCGACGTTGGGTCTATTACCACTGGAAGCACATCCATGTCAAACGGTACAGTCTTCCTCATTCGTTTACCGCTCGAAGGCCGGCTGGCAGGGGTTGCCGTTGGGGTAGTTTCTATCGAGGTAGAAGGAGATGCTGGCATTCCGTAGGAGAAGACCTTTAAATCAGCAGTAAAAAGAACCTGTTTTTCTT
>JBBPSL010000029.1:26165-37320 GCA_038093555.1 Butyriboletus appendiculatus
AGTCTTCCTCATTCGTTTACCGCTCGAAGGCCGGCTGGCAGGGGTTGCCGTTGGGGTAGTTTCTATCGAGGTAGAAGGAGATGCTGGCATTCCGTAGGAGAAGACCTTTAAATCAGCAGTAAAAAGAACCTGTTTTTCTTATGAGCTCGAGATTTTGCATGTAGTGCTAGTAACCACGCACGGAATGTGCCCAGCCAGCATATTCGCCCCATGTGTCAGCCAGTTTTCTGTTGATCTCGTCGTAGAGGGTTGGGGTCATGGAAACCTTCTTCGAACTCCCAAGAGAACGGAACCCGTAATGTTTCATTGCAATTTGATGAACATGGGTGTCCACTGGGATAACTTCTCTCTATACCATCCATATCAGTGTCGATTCCTGGAGTCAGAAATCCGAGGCTACCTTGTCCAAGCTCATGAGCAAAATGCAGTCAGCAACTTTGCGACCCACACCAACAAACCTAAGTAACTCTTCTCTCGCTTTCGGGGTATCCAAGTCCCTCAAGTTCATGAGCCACCTCTCTGCAGCTTCGTTGACGCAGTGTACACTTGAACCCATCATAGCAGCGCCACGTTCGTCCACCAGCATCTTTGCCGTTCGCTGAATGAAATCTGCACGATATCCAAAGCCAAGCGATCGCAGTTTCGTTGCAACCTCAGGGGCAGCAAGAGTACTCGGGGGTGGGAAGGGATGATAATTCGCTGTACCGTCCGAGTCTGTAACTGGAGGTTCGAGGGACAGGAGGGGTGGCGAGTAGTGCTTGCAAAGGGCATGAACCATCTTTGTTATACGTGTAATGTTGTTATTCGAAGAGCAGATGAATCTACGTGCGATCGTGTTGAACCTCGAGACTAGTACTTTCTGTTCACTCACGAGACGAGGTTCTCCCAAGGATCCTGTCGCAACATGCGGATGCCAGGGAAGCGGGGTCGGACGTTGCGAAAGACGGGATCTCGTTCACTCCATTTGTCATATAGCTTGACAAGGTCGACGTCCAGCTGGAAGTAGTCTTTGAGCCAAACCAGTGTTTCCTCCTCGCGGGTGTCTGCTTGCGCTGGGTCGAGATGTCCGTCGGCGAAGATGGAGCGATAAAAGAGCGCCTCGGAAGACTGTCTCAAGCAGACAACACGATCTCGTAGACAAAACCGGTATTCATATGCATGAGGTGTGGAGGGATCACAAACAGGCGAGACTGGATAACTTGTCCACCGGAACGATTGCCCACACTTTAAGACGGAAGACAAGGAGAGCTGGACCAATGGTAGAGGAAGAGACCGGAACCCTTTAGGAGTGGAGATGGCAGTCATAGTGGTGGTCAAAACTTTGTATTTTCGGGTGTTTATATATGACTGGTCAAAGCGAGTTTTGTGAACAGCTTGCACGACCACCACGAACTCGATGGCGACGTTTGCTTCTCCACCACCTCGAAGAACCCATAGATATGCGACACCGCGGCCGTCGTCCGGGACACCACCTCAACCGCGCAGGCTCGTCGGTGCCCACCGCGCCGCGCCCGCCGCTAGCCCTCCACACTCGGTAGCAGAATCAGGGATGGAGGTCGATGAAGCACCAACGCTTGGAGCATATGCCCAGGCAGAGAAGGCATCGAGCCAAAAAGACACTATATTCGCAAAAACAGAGGAGTTGATAGTCGGCTTGTATGGCACATTGCCAGTGGAAGTCAAACAAGCTCTCCGATCCACAGGTGCGCGTCGTCACGAGCTGACCAGTTACCCAGTCACCATATTAAATGTACATAGATTTTCTGGTGGAGTCGTATACGGGATGCGTAGATGTGACCTCGGGGTACACGCTCGTCGCGTCTGCAAAGACGTGCTTCCTCTGGTCGCATGCTACGCTCAAGCCAACCTCTCCAAGCCCAACATGCTACATCCTTCCGTGTCCTCTTCCTTCTCCCAGTCATACAAATGTTACATCTCCACCTCTTGCACCACATCACGCCATTGTCCCTTCCCGTTCGCGCTCCATTGAACCAGGTCTTATCCTTGTCTCCCCCACCGGGGCGACGCGTTTTTGGCCTTCAATCTCCTCTGGACTTTCAGGAGGAGGCGCATCCGAAGCGGTGGATCTCCCTCTCGAGGCCACCGGAGAGGAATACGTCTCGTGTCTTGTTCGAACCGATCTAGGAGGTCTCAGCGGGGGATCAGGAGGGGCATACGCGTACCTAGCTGCCACATCTACGGGCAGGATATTTCGTTTGGGAATCACATCTCAAGGTGGAAAACACGCCCTTACAGTGCGGCTTTTTGCCCCTCCGACGCAATCTTCTTCCCTCTCTCTCGCGCGCCTCCTGGGATGGTCAGCGCCGTCCCCTGCAGTACG
Organism: Butyriboletus appendiculatus; assembly: GCA_038093555.1. Classification (NCBI taxonomy): domain Eukaryota; kingdom Fungi; phylum Basidiomycota; class Agaricomycetes; order Boletales; family Boletaceae; genus Butyriboletus; species Butyriboletus appendiculatus. The sequence continues at coordinate 28,507 of JBBPSL010000029.1, forward strand.
CCCGGAGCCGGGTAATGTAGTTGCACTCGTATCATCTGGGAACGATGTGTTTGTTTTGGTCGAAACCAGGATCCAAAAATGGGCACTGGGAACGGAAGAGCTGAAGGGCGAGGCAGATGTGGCGGAGGTCGTGCGAGAAGCAATTGGCGGAGGCGTTGGAATAGAGGATCTTGAGGGTGTGGATCTCGCTGTCGAGAGGTAAGCAAATTCACGAGAGCGATCTAATTCTTGCTGATCATAAGATGTCAAGTCCAAATACGCTTGTGCTCTTAGTTTCCTATGCTTCTGCAGGAGCCGAAGAGGACCCTGGTGCCATGATTGTTGACCAGTTCAGCTTTGGAACTCGTAGGGTGTATGTCATCCTCCGCCTGGTGGCGCATGGTGACTCATGGGGTGTCGATGGCGTCACTGTAGTGCCTTACGTTGCTGTGAGTGTTTCTGCAATGCGCAGTCAGATTCTGGTCAAATATTCATTCATTTTCCCTATTTCGATGGCACACGTTAATCTTGACTTTCAAACGTGCTATCAGAATGCTTCTTCTCCGCCTGCGCATCCGCGATTGACACTCCTTTCTGGAGGAGCGGTCACTACAGTGTTATTTGGCGAAGTCGTGATTTTCTCTGCTCGAGGTACGCGCTGGTTCCTCTCCCGTTCGCTGATCAGGTATCTTATTGCGCACCTGTTCCAGATACTCCTTACCACGACCGTCTTGTTCTCAAGTCATCGGGTGACCGATTCCTTGGGCTTTCCGCACTTCCCCCAGTCATCACTCTTGACCATGCAGATCCGAACAGTAGCATGGACACCGATGGTGGAGACGGGATAAATGAAGCTGAGGTCCTGATAGTAACAGGCGACTCAATGCTAAGAGTCTCATTGGACGTAGAAAAAGTGCAAGGATTTAAGCCCGAGTGAGTGATGGCTTTCTTGTTTTTACACCGCGGTTTCTCGTGTGTATTGATATACTCTGGAACAGGTCCCTCCCCGATCTGCTCAGAGCTACCCTGAAACAAGCCATTTTATACTCCCCTATCCCTGCCAATCCTTTGCATTTTATTTTCCCACCTTCGCCGGTACTCGACGGAGAAGCGCTCATGCGCGCTGCGGAAGGTATCAGCGCTGCAGTAGTCGCTAGTGGTAAGTCATAGCCTTATTCTGCCTCCGGGTTTCGCCTCCCTGTTTTACTTCTCCGCACTGGCTGTATGGTGTTGACCAGACCTCCCCCCCGTTGTTCAGATACTGAAATCGTCCGGCCGAACCATGATCTTACATACCAACTGACGGCGCGGAAAGAGCGGTTGAGCTGGCTCATCAGGTTTATCAATGATAATGGCGCTTTGGGAAAGGTTAGCGTGACATCGTTCAAAATAAATGCTTTCATCACTCCGGCAATGGAAATTTCGTTGGAGAATGTCCGTATTGATTCATACGACCCCTCTAGATGTCTCAAAGAAGCCGTCAACGCCTGGCGACCGACGCTGAGAAGCTCTACGCATGCCAGCAGCTTTGGGTCAGACTGAATGAACACATCGAGTGAGTCAACAACTTGTTAAACTATCCCCGACATGCCTTTGTTCTGAGACCGACGTTACCCAGCGCTGGTGCAGTCCATTCCCTTATCACAGATACCATCCATGCATTCGCTGCCATCCATACCTCGTCTACCTCGACCCCTTTGTCTTATCCGACATCCCCGCCAGTGCCCGAGTCAACCCCCACCCAAGATATCACACGAGACTTCTTCAAGTATCGTGTGTGTGATGTAGGGAAACTATTGGTGTTCATGGTGGACTACTTGGGTCAGCTAGAAGGGAGTGGGTACGGGAGCACTGGAGCACTAAAAGAGCTCGGTGGTGCTGTTGTGGTCAGCCGTTTCATCCGTTTCGAGTATCAGAACCGCGCTTCTAATTGGTCCCACTTTGTTTGTAGGCAACGCTTCAAGCTGCACTTTCTTACCGCGCATATAACCTTGGCGTATACGGTGTCGAGCTTCCAATGATCAAACCATGGACAAGTAGACCCGCTGTCATCGACGCAGTACTGAAGCTCGTTGATTCCGTGACGAAAGTGGTTACGGTTAATGGGGGTAACAATACTGCAAAGGACGTGGTGGATATGCTACCTGAACTAGCTACGCTGTTGTTTGCATGTGTGCAGGAGCGGCTAGATTGGCTCGCAAGGCAAGTATTCCTCGTTATTCTTACATACATTTGTTAACGTGCACTGTGTTGGCCCTCAGTCCAATGGCAGCAGATGATCCAAGCTCGCAGAGGGACAGAAAGGAGCTAGAAGATAAGTTTACACAGCTTAGACCCGAGGTCCTTGAGACGTTGCGTACGTTGCTTTCTGACACTGTTCTTCGTCGAGCTTCTCTTGATGGAACATTCTCTTTAGGCGCAACTTCGCACCTACAACAAGCCCTCGCCCTCGCAACCACCTACACTGATTTCCTCTCCCTTGCCTCGCTCCTCCTCCGCGCGACACCATACCCCCCTGCCTCAAATCCTCGGGCGCCCCTCATCAAAAACTACCTTGCCAGATACGGCGACGAGTTTGGCAGTGAAGTCGTGCGATGGTGTATTCAACAGGGCGAGGCTCGCGTCGTCTTTGCAGAAGAAAGCGTATGGGGTCCTATCATGGACAAGCTCTTCGTAAAGGACAAGAAAGGCAAGGGGAGGGAGGGTGAAGAATGGGTAGTGAGGTCAGAGTACAACGCCATCGCTTGGGTCAACGACATGGGGAGGGACAGGTTTGGAGACGCGAGTGGGAGGCTATTGGGAGAGGCAACGGGAGCGAGCGATCTTGGAGTGAAACACGTACGTGTTGGCGGTCGTTCAAATTTACATGTGTCTCCTCATGGTTGCGCTAACTTACTTTTCTCGAACGATGTTAGTTCATGCTCTCCCTCGGAAAGCTCTCCCAACTTGCAAACTTGCAAGAAGGTGGGACGTTGGATGAAACGATGCTTGATGGTGCGGTGCTAGCCTACTTTTGGTACATTGTTCTCCGAAATAATCTGACACCCTTCGTGGTAGCGTTTCACGATGATCTGGACTTTGTTGCCGTGCAGGAAAAGCTGCTCGCGGATTTCCAAGGCATTGTCAGCGGCATGCGTGGAAAACAAAAGAACAGTCTAGATGCGCAGGTGGATGCTGTTCTGTCTGCGAAAACGAAGAAGCTCAAGGAAAGCGATCGGAAGGGCCTTATCATGGTACGTGTTTACACCTGATGTGACTTGTAGTACTCTCCCAAGTCATCGACACGGACAGGTGTTCAAAAACCATGTGAGGGACGTCTTGCAGGGGAAGGTGTTGAACGTCGAAGGCGTGGTGGATGTGCTGACGCTCAAAGATAATACAGACAGCATAGATGACTACGCAACCGCTTTGCATCTACTTGCGAGCGCCGAAGTATACTCTTCTGTGTTCTACCTGTTACCGGAATGCTAAATCACGTTCAGGGCACCCCGGACGTTCGACGACTATCGTCATTCAGAAGAGCTTGGTGTCGGGTGTACTACCACGACGAGTAGGTTGGCATGCTTCTAATCCAAATGCATTCATAACCCCACTTCACAGTTGGGATGTCATCCGCCAAACAGCCAACGTTACCGACGCTCAACTAAAAGCCCGCTTCTGCGCGACAGCGTTGTACCACACTCTCATTCTCATTCTACCAACAATTGTGTCAGCCCCTCCAAATGAATCACTCCCAGAGGGCTTCGACCTCGACCCCTCACAGTGTCTGTCTGTCCCGCTCATGCCGGAGACGTCATCACGATTTCCTGGTATGCCAGCTGAGATAGTGGGCGAGTTGGCAAGAGACTTTAGGGCTGAGAGTTCAGTGGTGGAAAAAATGAAGTTGGAGGATGTCTACTTCAGAGTGAGGGAGTTGGCTATGGAGGAACTGGGATACGAAATGCGGTGATAGTTGGCTGTTGCACTTGGGACCCACACGCCACTCTAAAAACATAGCAACATTGGTTTGGCGTTTTTACATTGTCCGGCACATCGTCTCCCTGGTGTATCGTCATAGAGTGCGCTGCTTGAAGCGTTGGTACTGTACACGAGCGGCGAGAAGGATGTTGTTCCAATTACGCTTTCGCCATTCGGCGGAGTACTCGTCCTGTCTGTTTTTTTCCTGCATCACCCACTTCTTATAAAACTCTGAGAGTGCAGCTTCATGCGTTTCAGGTGAGGCAGATTCGGGAAGAGACGCCAAGACGGATTGCTTGGCCGTTTCGAACCGAGTGTTGCTCTGGTGTAGCCTGTGAGTGAACACAAGGATCCAACGGAAGGTGTCACGGCCTACATCTGTCCAGAAATGGTGATTGAATGCGTCGAAACGTTCTCGAGCAAGCTTGTACTGCAGCTCCAGAGCATGGTCGTGCAAGATGTCCATGAACTCATTGAGAGAGTATGGGTGGTTGACATGCGATTCGAGCTGCCCTTGGGAGTGCGATGCTGCAGGAGTGGGTGTGTCCGTGTAGACGATGGGACGGAAGTTGGAGATGGGGTCGTTGGGCCCGACTAGGTGTCGAGATGCAGAAGAGACATGTAGCGAGCGAGACAGTGGAGTGACGGTACGCAACACTCTGCACATCATACTCGTCGTTAGTTGAAACGTGTGGCGGGAGCCACTCTCAGTTAGAAACACGCTGGTCGTGAATTTTCCCGCTTGTACGCGGTCACCGCTGACACGGATACTTGGTACCTGATGAGGCTGGTGAAATCTTAGGCACTCGGCATGGATGACTAGGTCTGTTTCATCTCGGCCGGTAATCTGCACTGATGGGCCTATAAGTTGCTGGCAGCGCAGCCCGTGCCACCTCACACGCAGTCCTTGCCTTTAGCCTGTGCGTTTCCGTCCCCAATTCGCTTCCCCCCGATTCGGACTACTGTATATCCCGTGAACTTGTTTAGACTAAGTATGCGGCGACTGCTGGCATTCGTTTTGCATGCAACCGCGGCGGGTGTCATGGCGTGGGGGTGGTTCAGGCTGAGTCACGAGCAGGGTGGAGTCATCGATGATATGATGAAGAGCCAAAAGGGTGGTTATTTCTTGTTTCTAACGAACCAAGGGTAATGTCATTCCTCGGGCAACATACAGAACTAACTGGGGTTTGCGATAGGCTGGCCATTGCATGGTTATGCATGGTCGTCAGTCTCTTCCGTGACTTATTCCCGTCGGTAGCAAGTAAGTGTCGCTGCAGCGAGACGAGTCCATGAACTGACAGAACAACACAGTCGTTCGTGGTGTCAAAAGGGCACTCTTGATGATATCGTTGCCGGTAAGAGATTCCTCGCTCCGCAGACCCCACAGACCATAGCTGACTTGCACCCTTACTATCACCGCAGCTGGCATTCGTCATCTCGTCCATCTACTGGTCCCTCCTTTTGTCATTCCCGCACCTCATCCTGCATTCTGTAGACGAACCCTCGCCCAACGCCACACCGCCCGTACGACTGCTCATCACGACCGATCTGGCCTTGCATGCCTCGCCTTTATTCACCCTCCTGATCGACTTTTTCGTCTTTGAATCCAAGTTCTCAAAGACACATGTCCAAAAGGTCGCGCCGGGAGCCGTCGTCGCCTTTGCCGCCTGGTATGCTTCGTTCGTAGAATATTGCGCTCCCTTCAACGGGTCGTGTGCGTGTCCCCTCGTTCTCACACCTCGACACCCGTGGGAGTCTGACTTTTTGTTTTTCGTTGGCATTTGATTCTAGTTCCATACCCGTTCTTGACGCATAGCCCTTTTGCGGTCCGTGTCTTGATCTATATCGCCACCGCCGGAATCGCCCTGGGTTGCTTCAGGAGGCTTAACGCATTGCATGCTTAATGGCCAGCACGTCGTTCCATCTTACACAAGAACCTTTAGGCTGTACAGTGGAGAGTTACTTTATCTACGCCCCGCGCATGTCGGACTCTAATTATTTTACCCCCTTGCGGAAACCCGGTTGCATCACACCTCGCCTCAAGCCTTCTGTCTCTCAGCCGAGCGTTTCCGACGTGTCAGCGCGAGTTTTATGACCACCAGTTGGTGCGATAAGCTACCAAACTGTGTCAGTGTGCTGCCATCGGGATGGATCGATGAGATCATCGTACCCCACTGAAGAGCGAGGGTTGCCACCTTTTCAATTGCGACGTGAGCAGCGCACCCGAAATGGGCCCACCTTCGAACAGGCTATGAAGCGATCGTGTGGGGTACTTCCGGGAAACGACACACCAATAAGACTACCGATGCCGGTGACCGTCATCCCAATTCCCATGCGAACAACTGGAACTGTATGAGCATTCGGACTTAAATGACCGGGCGTGTGGAACCAACTAACCCGAGTTCCGAGAGATCACTGGTAAGGAGGGCCATGAGAGGTGACAACAATGCGATATCTGTCGAGTGAAATTCAGTCCAACGAAATAGGGGGAACTGGGGACTGACAAACACCAGCGAAATAGCCATAAATCGTTCCGAGTATGACGACCGTCGGGGCACTGCTCAGACCAATCATGCCGAGAGCGAAAATCCCGCACACGGCGGTGGAACCTAGGTACACCGACGAGGGGTGCAATGAATCCGGTAGACAACCAACCTATCAAGCTTCCTCCATTCAAAAGTACCAGCTGAACGGGTAAGACACCTGTCAGGCATCAAACGACCGAGGTAACGTTAACAAATCACATACAGAGTAGAACGAGAACGTCTCTGAATTTCTGTGCCGGACGGAATCCAATTGCAGGTAAAACAGCGGGAAGAAAAGTCCTATCTGAAAGCATAGCGTTCTACATGATCGGTAGTATCATTAGCCATAATATGTGGACGAACACCTACCCAACGCTCATGATACAGAAAGGAACATCGTGGATGATACCCCTTCCGACAGACAAGTAATTTGCAGGGTGTTTAGGTGGTTCCAACCGCGTGCGCATAAGGAGACAGGCGATAAGAAGCAGGACGCTGACAAAGGCGGCGCTTATTCGCACACCGTTACCAAACCCTGCGCTCCGGTTAAACAAGTTGTTCAACACGATCGGACGTATGATCGGTCCAAATGAGGATCCAGAGGCGACGAGGCTCATGGCAAGCGTACGACGCTGGCGGAAATAGTGAGATGCCACTGCCATGGTCGGGACGTACACAATCCCCTGAGCAATCCCGAGGCCGATCCTTCGAGCAAGAAAGATCTGTCATATCGAGTCGGTGGGACGTGTCAAACATCTTGTCAGCAGGATGACAGACCTGATAATATTGACCCGGTTGGGTGATCGAGAGCATAAACAACGTGAATGACCGCAGTAACGATCCTCCAATCAACAGATGATAGCTTGGTACAATTAGCATCGAGGGTGACAACGCCCGAGGTAGTTGAGACTTACAAATAACCCCGATCATAGAGTGTAACCTGCAACAAGACCGAAACAATTCACCAGAAACGAATTGGTGCTTCCTATCCAACTATCAAGCAGGTTTGATCAACGCGCACGAAGGTCTAGACGAGACTCACGATATCGCAGACGGCGATTCGTTCGTTAGATAATGTAGGGTGTAGAAATCTGCAACTGTCAACACAAGAACACAATAGAATTCAAAGGAGGGCCCATACCTTGATAAACGCCAAACGGCGAGAGATAACTTTTCTTTCCTGTGAATACGCACATCGTTTCGAGAATAAACGGTCGCGCCTACCCAAAACCGCAGAACTGGACTAGCGCCCTGTCATGGCAACACGTCGATTTGATCGCTCAGTGGATTCGAGGAAAACCTGTTAATGACACTCACGCCCCAATGACCGTACATCATGCCGCAGTGGAAAACTGGACGATGTCTACCTCCGCCTTGTCCGAGTCCTCCTTCGTATCTGAAACCTCGTGCGATCGGACCTCTCTTAAGTCTGGCTCGAATGTACGCTGGAGGGCGTCCTGCGCGTTGACACGCGATGGGGGGTAGCAGTCTTGAAGCGTCACCTTCCCGCTGCGGAGATCAGGGCAAAGACCCTGACAGTAGGCGATGCACGTGGGTGGAAAGGATCCAAACTGTGAGTAGGTTTAAGCGTTTAGATGGTTGGCCATGCAATTAATTGACTGGCCCGCCGGGGAAAAGATTAGTCGTTGATTCATCATTCGTCACGGGTTTCCCCATTCGTCCGATGGCGGCGGTCCAGTCAGCTAGTCAGTGACGACCGGTAATCGGTCCGTCCAAGTTACTATCAGCTCTCTGTCAAGCTCGTGGCGTGCCGGTGCATTGTTAGGTACACTTACTGCCAAGATGCTTGCAGTAATGTACGAATTGTCAGCTTGCGATCATCGACGTTGTCCGAGGCCTTGAAGTCCGGGATTGTGACAGCCTGACTCTTACCCAGAAAGGCCACGTTTCGGCAAGCATCGGTCCGCAATATCCTTGAGGTACCTAGATAATTTCAATTTTGATTGTCATTCATATCTGCTCACAGGCACAGACAAACAAGCGAGGCAGGTCGCCCAGGATCTAAATGATTCAGAGTGTCTCATGACTGTCTTTGGGAACGTTGTGGATGAAATCAAAAAGGGCCGATTCGAAGTGATCAAAAAAGTCCGGCGCGACCCTCGGTTCCTTTTGTTAGCCGTCGTCCAATCACAACTCAGAAAACGCCTGTCATAGAGCCGTCAAGCGGTAACGCTATAATGTCTTTGTAGATGGGGCATATCGCTCTCGTTACAATTTTTTGTTGTGTGATGAACGAGAGGAATGTAGCCACTTATAGAGGATGACAAGTCTGGCAGAGGAAGGGGTATTCACATTCAAGACCATGTTGAGCTGGGTAGATAGACACATTGAC
>JBBPSL010000029.1:60287-78659 GCA_038093555.1 Butyriboletus appendiculatus
GATCGAGCACTCACACATGCCATTCAGGTTGCGCATATCTCTGTGGTAATTCTCTCGGCCTATTAGCTAAACGGTCAAAGGCTCTCATCGAAGAAGAGTTGCACGTATGGGGAACTCGGTGAGCCACCCGCTGAGAATATCGGTTGCCTACCTTGCAAACACTCTGCGTTCCTCAGGGCTGTAGAAGGCCACTTCAAACACCCACATGGCCGTGAATGGATGAATATTGCAGACACGGTCGCCCCTCTACTTGCTCAATTAGTCGGTGAGTGTGCCTCTCAGAAATGTCAGTCACCTTGGTTATCCAGGCATTCGTATTTACATTCTCAGGTGCTCAGGAGAAAGAAGTTGCTTGTATGGGGACGTTGACTGCGAATCTGCATCTCATGATGTCAGCATTCTACAAGCCGACCCCCACTCGTTTCAAGATTCTCTGCGAAGGCAAAGCTTTTCCCTCGGATCAAGTATGTGCAAGTTTTTTTTGGTCCATACAAGCAATTCAATAGACCTCCCCGTGTCTTTAGTATGCGTTCGCCTCGCAAGCCCGCCTGCACGGATATGACCCGACTCAGGCGATTACCGAGATGTTTCCCCGGCGTGGCGAGTTCACCCTTCGCGAGTCGGATATACTCGACATGATCGCTAAGGAGGGCTCGTCCATAGCCCTCGTAATTTTCAGCGGCGTGCAGTATTACACCGGACAGTGGTTTCCCATCAAGGCGATCACCGATGCCGCAAAGGCACAAGTAAGTTTACGAACTCTTTATGTACTTTTACGTATACACCCTGTTCCGAACACCGACAGTCACACTCGAGTTTCGGTCGTTCCCGCTAGGGTTTCATGAGGAAAAATGGACACTAATATATTTCCTCCAAAGGGCTGTATCTGTGGCTGGGACCTCGCCCATGCAATTGGGAATGTTCCCATGGCCTTACACGACTGGAACGTTGATTTCGCCGTGTGGTGCTCGTACAAATATCTTAATTCAGGTCCTGGCGGCATCGGCGGTCTTTTTGTTCACGACAAGTGGGAACGCGAGAAAGCGCCACAGTACGCATTTCCTCATCCCTTCTGGGTCACAAGATTACTAGAGTATGATTTTACCACACCCTAGGTATGCAGGGTGGTGGGGACATGATCCCGTTACACGATTTTTGATGCCCCCGAAATTCTCTGCAATACCTGGCGCTCAGGGGTACCAGCAGTCCAATCCGTCGGTGTTGGCGACGGTTTCGTTGCTCGGCAGCTTACAGGTATTCAAAGAAGTCGGCATGATGGAACCCCTGCGCGAACGATCAGTGTTGCTGACTGGTCATTTGGAATCTCTCATTGTCAAATCAGCATTTTATGTGACAGCCAACTTGGTTGCCGAAAGATACCCGCCTGAGGATGAAGAAACACGAGCCCAGACACGACAGCCTGCTTTCACGATCATAACACCCCACGACCCGGAATCGCGAGGCGCTCAGTTGTCTCTGCTCTTCTTGCCCGCTGGGGCTGGTATTATGCAAGAGATATTCGGCTATTTGTTATCGAAAGGTGTTGTTGGGGACGAAAGGAAGCCTGACGTTATGCGGTTGGCACCTACCCCACTGTATAACACCAAGCTAGACTGCGAGCGAGCAGTCTTGGCATTGGAAGAAGGGTTCCAGACATTCGTAAAGGAGCACAATTAGCAAGAGGCTATGCTTCATACATCCCTAGCTAGACTGCATCTGCATCCACAACGCTCTTGATGTAGCTATCTATCATAGCAATGTATTTGGGACTGATCAGGATATTATTGTGCTCGTCTTCCAAGTCATCAAACGACTTGGAAACCAGACATGACTTTTCCCTCAAAGAATCGTACATGCCCTCGCTCTGACGCTCGTCTACCAGGGTGTCCCCTCTAGAGTGTATGATGAACCAGCGTATATGGTGGCCATTTGGATTAGTTGTCGCTTTGATTGCCGACACGTTCTCGAAAGAGTCCCTTTGTCCGAACGTATTTTCGATGAACCAGGATCTGTACCCCGGAAAGCTCGAGAGCAATATATCAATGTCATATATGCCCTCCGACATGATGATAGCTGCCGTAGATTGGACGAGTTCATCAGATGGACAAACGTCCACCGAGTCGCTTGGCATGCGGAGGAAAACGGAACAGAGCATGTGTGCGGAGCAACTGTGTCCAATAAGAAAGAGCTTGCTCGGTTTTCGAGGCAAGCCTCCCCCGTTTCCCTTGTGCCACGAAAGGATAAATTCAAGGAACTGGAGGGCATCGCTGGCATGTGTAGGATGACGGAGGTAGTTGTCTGGCGTGGGGTCCCTGGGTGTGAGCCGGTAGTTGGGAAGCGCGACCGGGAACCCTGTGGATATGGCGAGCTTGCGGGCCAAGGCTGCATGATCAGCCTTATCCTCCCTAATGCGGTTACGGTTTGAATGGGTTGGACAAGGGATGAGGATAGAATGCCTCACGCTCTCCACGCCCCCCCGTGAATGAAACAGATCAGACCGGGCGTATCCGTCAGCTGGTGCTCTGGGACATGAACGTCAAATGTACGGAATGTGTTTAATGGTGCCGAGGGCGAGTATGAAACATCGAGATAGTCGATGAGTGCCATGAGGTAGGGTTATGTAACCCGTGGTCACCCCCCGTGACATCATATCGGATGGGGTCGTATAAATTCGTGACGGCGGCACCTTCTCAATCTCTTTCGCATCACCCCACGTAATAATGGCTTTCACCGCGTCCGACATTTGCAAGGTCCGTCTATCTTGCTCTCCGTCTCTCATTCCCTGACACCTGTCATAGATCATGTAAGTGCGAACGAGCGGATGTCATGTCCAGCTCATTTCTTTCATAAAGTTTTGCTTTCATTTTGCCACCACTCGGAGTATTCCTCGAGCGGGGCTGTGGCGCTGACTTGGTACGTCTCCGCAGCCATTTTGGCATCTGTTCCTCATCTGGCTGCGTGTCCATAGCTTATCAATGTTTGTCTGACGATTCTCGGCTGGCTGTAAGCACCGCATATATGCATAGGACTCTTTCTGATGTACCTTTCACAAGGCCCGGCGTCATCCATGGTTAGGTCACTGATACCATCTTTCACGTTCTTTGGCTCAAGATTGTTCGATAGCACTCTACATCATCTTGAAGTACTGAGACATCAACACACTGTCGGTTTTGGCACTAGTGTTTGCATCGACTAGAATAGTTTGGACGCCAACTCGGACAGACTTGGACCTCTATTGTGTTTGAATGCATAATATTTACTCGCTCTCCTCTTCTTCTTCATCCGATTCGTCGTCTTCATCGTCTTCATCTCCCTCGTCATCCTCCAAAGTCGCCTGCGGGGTAGCTGTACCAGGCTGTTGTGATACAAGAGCAGCAGGCTGAACATTCTCCTCTCCCTTGGAATCTTCCTCGTCCTCCCCAGAATCTTCCTCGCTCTCTTCAGATTCTTCTTCGCTCGCCTGCTCATCGAATTGTTTGATCATGTGAGCTCCTACAGTCCAGCATTTCTTAAAGTTCTCCCGAGAAGCTGGAGGCTTCACCCCCTCGCCTTGCGCACTCGGTTTCTCGTGCCAGTTCCGGATGTCGTCCTCCTCTACGATGTCTTCCTGATACAGCGCAGCAAGAATCTGCCCGAAAAGAGGTAGACGGTCTGACGAAGCACAGTACTCCTATATGACAATCGTCGTCAGTAATGTTGACACACGTCCCCTATTGTCAGTACCTGTAAGATCTCGATGGTCTCCACAGCGTCGACGCCACCAATCCTATTAATGAGACCGCCCCACCTGCTCATCATAGCGGCGATTTCTTGCCGTTGTGGTAGCCCACCGCCCTCGACTATCTTCATCCGACTCACAACGGCTGCCACCACAGCTTCTCTGACCATTCGGAGAGGAACGTTGCTCGCCATTCTGAGTGTCTTTAGTTCCACGGCCGCATTGTCGACAGAGTGACCCTCGGCAAATGCACGGTCCAGTGATTGTGTGACCTCTTGTCGGAACTCAGAGAGCGCCGCAGAGTCTGCTTGAGCGACGAGGTTAGAGGGGGCACTCAAAGGAAGAGACGTGGAGGAAGACGTTGTGCTTGGACCACCGATCCGATCATCGTCCTCCGAGTCCTCCTCGGATTCAGATTCAGATTCAGAGGACGTTACTGAGCCTGGATCCGACAACTCGAGGTCAGATGCATCATCGCCTACCCCACGACGTTAGTAAGTACATGTTGCATAGACAGTCAGGGAAATAAATACATACCGATGCGCATGAGTCGTTGGTTGTTTGGGTGCTCAACCGCATCGATGTCTTCGTCCTCGTCGATCTTGGGCTCAGGCCATATAATTGCATTGGATTCCGGCCCAAGGTTTTGGAGCGCAGCGGGATCCTGATCTAGAGCGAGACATGAACAAACTATTCCCAACTGGCACTGGCGCTTACCTGCTTCAACCTCTTCGTAGTCGGAATCGTCTTCTTCCTCGCTCTCGTCCTCTTCATCGTCTGCTTCATCGTCTTCATCTTCATCTTCATCAACTTCCTCTTCCTCCTCGTGATCGTCTTGACATTTCTTTGACAGTTTCTGAAAGGGCTCCATTCTGGCTTGGGGCCCGATGGTGACCCTGTCGGCGATCAGACACCCTCGCTCAACCCGACTCGTCTCCTTGATCTGAACGCCAGCTCCGACGATGCTATACTCGATCACACAATTCGGACCAACGACGACGCCATCAAAGAGATACGAGTTGCGAACGATAGAACCCGCTCCGATAACACAACGTTGCCCCAGAACAGAGGCGACGACCTGTGCATTGTCCGCGATCTGGCTCTTTGATCCGATGAGTGTCTGGTTGCCGATTTTGCATGTTCTGTTCGACATCGCGAGTGAGAACTAGCAAGCAAGTCGAGACGTGCCCGCGCAAACTCACCTGGAAAGTATGACAGAACCGTCCGCTGCGATGTACTTGTTCCCGCGGAGATGATCGTACGAGTGTCCGGCAGGATGATTATCGTCTGGAACGAGCGGGAATGTCCATCTAGATAAGATGTCTTTGCTGAAAGCTAGATTAGTGGGGGGACGATAGCCAAAAGCGGAGTAATAGCTAACCTAATGGAATCGTAGCTCTTGGTGTCCTTGACACGGGCCGCATACCCATCCTTTGCAATGTAACAATAGATATTCTTCATGAGTAAGTCGGACGTGAGGACGCCGTGTACGAAATCTTTCCGAATGTCTCCATAGTCAAAGTTGTCCTGGAATAGTGACGGGACCTGCCATCGCATGGTCGAGTCAGTATAGGAGGAACCTTTTCAGACGCACGTACCTCGACAGAGCAAACATCAATCGAGCAATCGATGAGGTCGTTCCGGATGTCTACTTCGGGATGCTCGGCGAGGATCTCGCGCGGAATGTTGGCGTATTTCTTGGGTGGGTAGCCAGTGACTGGCTCGTAATGCAGGCACTCGGACGTTTCTGGATCCAGAACGAAGACGGCAGAGTCACCCCTTGATCTAATCCACAAAGGTCAGCTACGACGTGCAAATAAGTGCTCGGGGACGCACCGAGTTCGGTGGTGCGCGCCGCTCTCTTTCACCACCATGGTCATGATAGCGTCCTTGTTCGCCTTCCGACGCTCTTTGTGAACGCGGACGACTTCATCAATCCGGATATTGCTGACGAGATCCCCTGTGACGAGAACAAAGTCGGAAGTGATGATCCCGTGCGTGTAGATGTCTCGCATGGCATCGCCAGGAGAAAATGTCTCCTTGGCAGTGATGATCGGGACAATCTTCAAGCCAGTACTGGGCTTGGACCATTTGGAGTTTCTATTCGGTGGACGATGGCCACGAGAAATGAGTAACAAAGTAGGAGGAAGACTGAGATCGCACAAACTTTATCGCTGCCTTGACAAGTTCAGCATGTGAGCGACATATGACGAATATTTCCTGCACGCCAGCCAGGGCAAGGCTTTCAAAGGTCCAGTCGAGGAGTGGTGCATTACAGATTGGGAGTAGACACTGGTGGTTGTGATCAACGAGTGACGCCGCATGAACGATCCGAGAGACCACCTGCCCTTGGCTTGTGTCTGGTTAGGGGAGCGAATCGTTTGTTGAAACTGTCTGCGAGTACTACGCCTTGAATGACCTCTTCGTCGTCGACAACTAATCGCTCCTTGGCGACGGTGGACGACTTTGGAGCCATAGTAGTGGGACGTTGGGTAATGAATTTGTGCAGTCGAGTCACATCTCAGGGAGCCCTCCAGATTCGATTACACGAAGGACTTATATAACATGCAAAGCTCGATCCACCATGCGCAAAGTAGAGGGTATCAATCAGATGAATCGACATTAGCCAGTGAAAACACGGATCGCGCTAGTCATGATGAGGTAGTCGTCAAGTAAAGCAAACCACATCCAACGAGTAGTGTAAAAGAAGGGAAGACGAGTCATAAACACAATCAAAGGAATCCACAGCCATTGAGTGGTGTAAAACTGTCCACAAATGACATACCAGAGAGGATAAAATTGATGCTCGTATCAATCATGAACACCGCTAGTCGAAAACTTGTTTATGCAGCGGCAGCGATGACGGGGGCAGCAGCGGGAGCAGGTTCAGTTGGCTCAGCGGGCGGTTCTGCTGCGGTGGTTGCAGGCGCATCCGTAGCGGGGTTCTCCAATGGGGGAAGAGGAGTAGGCTCGTCAATCACGGGAGGGTTCTCGTCAACCTTTGCAGGTGCATTGACTTCTTGTTTCTTAATCTTGAAGAAATCAGTCACGCGTGCTGATAGACGACGACCAACTTTGAGGGCCTTGACATCTTTCTCCTTCTTTTCCTCAACCTGAGAAATGCGTCACAAATGAACGCACATTGCCTGAAAATTGACTGTACCTTTTCTTCCTTGGGAACCTCCGCAGCGGAAGCTTCAGCGGGGGCAGCCTCTGCCTCAGGCTCAGCTGGGGCCTCCTCAGCAGCAGGTGCGGTCTCGGTCTCCTTGACAGGCTCAGCTGCAGGAGCCTCTTCTGGAGCAGGGGCCTCCTCTACCTTGGCGGGTTCCTCAGGCTTAGCTTCGGCAGATCCCTCCTCGGCAGGAGCAGGAGCGGCGGACTCGGCCTAAATATTTGTCACGAGCTGGTCATCGGATCAATATTGGATTACTCACTTCCTCCTTCTTCTTTTCCTTTTTGGGGCTCTTAGGAGCCTTTACTCTCTTCTCGACCTGCTGCTTGAACGGGGCGAGAAACTTATGAAGAAGTCCCGGGCTCTTAGGCCGGTCCTCCTTCTTAGGAGCCTCAGCAGGAGTATCCTAAGACAAAGATTTTCACTTTGAGGATGGCATCATGTTTCGCGGCGATAAAATGACTTACGGTCTTGGCTTCTTCCTTGGCGGGCTCAGCAGCAGTGGCCTCAGGAGCAGGCTCTGCGGGCGCGTCGGTGGTAGCCTCAGCAGCGGGTTCCTGAAAGAAAACGTGTCAAGTTGAACGCGACTTTGGTTGGGTGTTGGATACTCACGGCAGCTTTGGGCTCTTCTTCCTTGGGTGCCTCCTGGAGAGAAAAGTAAGGCGGGATAACAGAGAGAGGTTTGAAAAACGTACGGTGGCAGGAACAGCCTCCTCAGTAACGGGAGCAGGCTGGTCAGCCTCGGGGACGGGGACAGGCTCGACAACGGTTGTCTCAACAGCCTTGACTTCCTCGACGGGAACAGCAGCAACGGTGGCGTCGGTAGCAGACATTATTGCAAGAAATGCGAATGTGAGCTGGGGAGAGGGTCAGAGGGAGGAAAGAGGAGGATGAATTGGGACGAACATGAGAAAAGTATAAATGACAAGAGAGAGAAGAGTGCTACGCAGCGCTGGGCCGTTGGCTAGAGAGAAGTAAGAGACAGAGGAAGAGATACGGTTAAGAAGAAATTCGCGCCCCTCTTATCCCTATTTGGCTCCGCTTATGGGGCCAAACAAAACAGCTAACCTAATTTTTCTTGGTGTTGCCAACCCACCGTGCTTTGTCCCGTTTTGGCACGTGTAACCTCTCACGGCGCTTACACGACGACAGGGATATTCACGGAATTCGGTGAGGGAAGAGGACGATATATGCGTGTGGTGGAGAGTCCCCTGAGGAGGTGGTCCGTGCGGTGGCAGATCGCCACACCACCCCAAAAAAAGGTGAATACTGAAAATTCAGTATCACCGGATCACGTCACAGTCCAATTCATCCACTTGCCGATCGCGACATTTTCAAATCTTGGCATGGTCGACAGGAGTTTTGTTTTTTTTTCTACAAGATAACACACTCCCACGACAGTCGTCCTATTGTTTCGACGGCGACGGCGCTTTAGCCTAACCTTGCGTCAGTATGGCGGAGTGCCACGCTCTCAAAGCTGCCGGGCGTCGTGGAAACGTAGACACGTCCAAATCTGCCCGGATCCTGGCGTCTCAGTGGAACAGACTCTGCGGGTGGAGGAATACTTTCGTTACCCGGGTTGGCAGTTTATTATTGTCGAGGAAGCGCTGCTCATATCATATCAGACATTCGGATGAAATAGACTCGCATGTTGTTTCCTACGACGGTCAGCCGACTTGGTACGAGCTCGTCCGGTGAGTATGTTTCATCGACTCATCGGTTCTCGGGAACGTTCATGATGCATCGGATCCGCGCTCGACTCCTCGGGAATTCAATGACGCATGATCTGGAATAGACCGAACATCGGTGAGAACGACAAATATGTTGTCATGGTTATCTCTTGATGCACTTGACAAGATTTGATTGGTAATGTACCATCTGCACTTCATTTCACCCATATGCATTTATTCATGCCAGCACTACCTTCACCACTTACTCTAACTTACACCACCCCCACACGAGTTCGGTGGACCAGTAATTAATACCACTGACCTCAAAAATCGGGTGCCTCGAAATCACATAGCTGCCCACTCCCGAGTCCACCTCGTCATTATGTCACCCCAATACTTAGCACTTCCATTACATGTCAACATGCAGCACGTCATTTCAAATCTCATCGTACACTCCTTTCCAGTTGTCATCGATGAGTAAAACGCTACATACTACTCAGCCTTATCCCGTGGAGGAACCCGAAGACCCTTTGCCTTCATCTGTCTTCGTTTTCCCTCTATGAGTAAGTGATGAGCAACACAGTGGGATCCAACGAAGCCGACATGCGAACCTTTTATAAACGGTCTATCTTCTTCAGAGTCAAACGCGACCTCTTCCTCCACGACGGGCAACTTGACATCGAGTTCGTCTGCAATCTTACCTCCCGTCTGACCTTTTGAGTTCTTCTCTACCTTGAACTTGGCAACAAAGAACCCATCCATGTTGTGCACATGCGGGTAGAAGCGCCGCGTCAGTTGCATTGATGGGTTGAAGATCTTCCCGCGATACTTTGTGAAACCCTCACGCCCGAATTCCAGCCCTGTGGAGACCAGTCTCACGTTCGGGCGCTTCCGGAGTGCATAGTCCACAACGGCCTCGTTCTCATCTACCGTGACGGAACAAGTCGAGTAGACGAGGTAACCGCCTGACTTGGACTCGGGAGAGACGCTGTCGATAGCACACAAAATCAGTTGCTTTTGTAGATGGGCTAAAAGTTGAAAGTCGCGCTCAGACTGGAATGTATTTCAGAAAACATGTATGGAAAACGGGACGACGGATGTCACCTTGTTGATCTTGACGCTCGAATCTTTGCTGATGACCCCTGTACCGCTGCACGGTGCATCTAGGAGAACCCGGTCGAATCCACCTATGACTTTGGGAAATTCCCGTCCGTCATATGAACAAACCGTCACGTTCTTGCAGCCCATGCGATGGATGTTTGCCGCGAGGCTTTTCGTGCGAGCCTTGTTTGCATCATTGGCAAAAACGTGACCCGTATTCTGAAGAAGGGCAGCGATGTGTGTCGTTTTGCCCCCGGGTGCAGACGCCATATCAAGGACTCGCTCATTAGGTTGCGGAGCGAGGGCAATGACGGGAAGAAATGAAGACGCTGCTTGGAGCATGTAATGTCCGGCTAGGTACTCGGGAGTTGCACCTTGAGATGCCGAGGTGAAAACACAAACATACGACACATTCCACCACCTTACCAATCGGTACAGAACTTTCGAATACTTGTAGCCCAACGTTTGTCCATTTTCCAATCGGTTCAAGGTTGACACCTCGGTTGATCAGTGCTTGGGCTAAATCTCGCCTTCGCGTTTTGAGGGTATTTGTGCGGATCGTGACTGGTCGAGGGATCTCGTTCGCCTCAAAAAACTCGATGGCCTATTTCGGCTCAGAAAACACTATACGGGAGGAAAGCAAGGATGACATACCTCTGCCACTGGGAAGAGCTGGAACAATTTCTCGGCCAAGAAATCATTGTAACCGTAATAACTCGCAATATCTGAAAGGAGTTGCTCTACATATTCTGATCGTGATCTGAGAGAACAAATCAGCATATGGCAATACAACAATTCAAGATGACAGACCTGCCCTTCTCTACGAGTTTTTTAAAGTTACGGAGTACTCTGACGCAGTGACGCATTCGACGTTGTACGACCTGCACGTCAGATACACCTTTCTTTTCTTCTTCTCTCTCCTCTGCAGTTGGCAAGTGGAATGGTTCGCTCATCTCCTCTTCCCCATCTTCCATACCTGCGTCCTCGTCCTCGTCCTCTTCTGCTAAAGCGGCATTCTGCAGCTCCTCCATGTCAAGTTCGGCTTCGTGGGCAGCTTCAGCATCCAATGCACGCGAGAGCTTCTCCATATTCCCCATCGTTACATGCTCGTCTTCCTCGCCAGAATCCTCGTCCGATGACGACCATAGTTCGTTTGGTTTCGAGGTGGATGGATCGGTTTCAGAGGATGCCTCTCGCGATGTATCAGACGATCTGTCTATCACAGGCTTTTTGGTCTCCTTGGCGCGCTTCGCGGCTCTGGGGAGGGTGGGTTCCTTGAGCTCGACGTCAACGGCGACATCTGCCTTGCGTTTTCCGAGTTTTTTAGGTGACGGTCGGGTTTGAGGGTCGGGGAGGGGTACTGGCGGACCCTGCTTGTATTTTGCTCTTCTGCCTCCCATGGCCTCGATAACACGGACGACAAATTCGAGGATTAGGTGTGCAACTGCGATAATTTTCTTCCTTCCCTATTCGGTAGGTGGTAGAGTTAAGTTATTAGGAGGCTGCAGTACTAGTGCAGACCTGAGTTCACATGTACAGATAGCGTGTATTGCCGTGGCATTGAAAAAGTAAAACAGGATCGATCAGACAAGTGGAGCTCTAGAGTTTGTCATTTGCTCAAAACACCCGTTGAAGTACAAGCCATGCTTTCAACCAACCCTGAGCCCCAATGCAAACCCCACCGCGAACGACGCTCTGGGTTGGAAATCGGCCGTCAAGAAATCCACAGTCCATCTCCATATCGACCACACGGTCGGTGGCCTCTTGTTTCCGAGTGCGTCTGTGGTGTAGAACAGGTTCTCGAACCGAGACGCCATGCGCGCCCAGTCCACCTTGACGAGAGACACGGAACCAAGATACTCATGGGACGTGGCACTCCTCAGCCGACGCGACAGAATGCGAGTGGAAACTGACCTACCTGGAGAACAACAAATAGCCCGCCGAAGAAAAACGCAACCATGCGCGCGCTCTTCTTGGCGAATACGCCTGCACAGAGGCCACAAACGGTGCCAAATGTCAGCTCGTACGCATTCACAGATGACTTTGGAGGAGGGGGGAAAGAGGGACTGGCTCGGGAAGGTGGTACGTCTTGAAGTAGACTCGGTCAGGACCAAGGCAGAGGATTATCCATATACTACACTCGCCATCACAGTGAAGGGTGGTTGGGGTTGTCAAGGACGAGATTCCAAGAGCAGCACCAGCGATACCAGTCGCGGTCAAGAGTAAAGGCAGACTGCGTTGTAGAACGGCTACCCGTGTACCGAAATGCGCCGCGCTCGTATGATGGACAATATGTCGTTTCGAAGCCGCGAGTGCCCCGGCGGTGGATGACCACAGGAACTGGGCAGAGCATGGTCTGAGGCCGACGCGCAGAACAATGGACGCCATAGGGATGTTGTTCCTGCCAGGCACTTCAAGCCGAATACCCTCCAGACCACGTGACCGTGACCCTACAAGCCTCTTCCATCCCAAAGGTTCTTGCACCGGCGCAGCTTGACCAGCAACCGTCATGTCTGACCAGGACTTAGCTGAACAACAGCCGCTGCTCCCAATCTCCTATGACAATTCCAGAAACGACACCCTGTCCACCTGGCGCGAGACTGTTGGGCATGTCCTCGAATCGCGGGGTTTACATACGTTCGTCCTGACATTGGTGCGGTCACACATACGTCTTCGCTTCACGCATCCCCTGAATTGACACACCTTTGTACACACTCAAGATTGCTATTGACGCAGGTTGCATTATTGCAGACATAGCATATGGCTTCCTTGTCAACGGATGTGCCCCCGAAGGAACAGCAGATCCAATTTGGTTAAAGGTCGTAGCCAACATATCCCTTGCTATCACCACGTTCTTTCTGGTTGAAATACCTCTCGCACTTTGGGCGTTCGGGATTAAATTCTACGTGCCCTTCTATGGCGTTCCGCACGCACCCTTGCACTTATTTGATGCCTTCCTTGTGCTTACTACCTTTGTGCTTGAATTTGTGCTGAAAGGAAAAGAGCGGGAACTCGCCCAGCTACTCGTTATTCTCCGTCTATGGCGGCTCGTCAAGCTTGTTGGAGGTGAGATATATAGTTTCTTCCTTGATTATCCGTAGCTCACGGCTCCGAACAAGGAATCGCCATTGGGGCGGGAGAAGTCGAGGAACAAATTACTGAAGAACTCGAACAGACTAAAAGGCAACTCGAAGGTAGTACTGCTGCGCTTGCGAAAGCTCGTGAAGAGAATCGCAAACTTCGGGCCCGCGTAGTATGGTTGGAGACAGGAGGCTCCGAAGGCTCCGAGTTATGAGCCTGGGGGAAATTGATTACCCCCGATACATTCGCGGATGAATTACGGTCATTTTTTGTGTTATGCTATCGATGCTTATCCACCTTCGTTCTGAATTGACAAGCTTTGCTTATTATTTAACAAGTGCTGTGATCTACTCTACACGCCACGGCATTAACAAGAGGTGACTAGCGATACAGATTCAAAGATACTACAAAAGTTCCTGGTAAGCAATCACATAAAACACAGTCCCCTCAAAGTCCTGGGATGCCGTGACAGAGTCCAGCCTGCCAGACAGAAAAGAAAGATTATGGTGAAGGGATTGGCTCTGTGTGGACAGTGACCCTCCTGACAGCGTCCGCGCGTATCCACTCAGACAAACTAGGACGCGGGATAGGAAGGTCTGGGTTGGTAATCTCTTGCGGGAACACAGCGGACGTTCGCGGCGTCGGGGTCAGATACGACGAATGGGTCCTCGTATCCCACCATTCGCTGACCTCCACAGAATGGGAATCCCTCAATGTCACGACTTGTCTCGAACGGGTCCTTGGCGGGGGAGCCAAGACCACGGGTGGCGCCCTGCGCTGAGGCAGCGGCCTCGCAAAGGGGTTATCAATGCCACGGCGAATTACTTGCAGGCGCGCCCAGGCAGGTCGAGCAGCGTCGTCGGACTGACGGCCCCTCGTGAACAAGATAGGACCAGACGATACGGGTTGACGCTCGGTACGGGACAACTTCTCCCACCGCTCTGCAATAAACTTTGAGACGGCGCAGTCTGCCTCGCTCGAAGATGACGATGAAGTCGGTTTCGCATGTTTCCGGGTAGGTGCACGTAAGGTGGTCACGGGAGCCGGGATTTGAGCATCTGGAAGGAACCACGGAACATGAGGCACGGGTGTGATCCATATGTCCGGAAGGGACATGGCGTGGGTAGCAGAGGCGACACAGATCGTGAGACAATATGAGAGAACTGGACAGATCTATCAGTGGCGTTCGGATTCCGGTTCATAAATAGGGACGCACTGATGAGCGTGACCAGCCAACCGATGTGAACCAACAAAGAAGAGGATGTACACATTGCCCACGGTACTGGCATCAAAAGTACTTGGCGTGAGTGGCAGTCCAACGTTCGCAATCACGCAACTTACAGTGCTTCTGGCAGTACATGGATGGTCCACTCACCGTCATACCAATGCTGGCAGCTACAGCCCTCATCAGTCACAATGATTAAACCCGAAGAAAAGGCTCACCTAGCTGGAAGACGCTCATCAACACCGTCCAGGTACACTCGACTCTCACGTGTGCAGGTCTTGCCCTCGCACAGATCAATTCGGCAAGGTACGCCCTAACCAAAAAAAAAGTTTACTTCGATACGCGTGACAAACGACTTCGAGACGATCACGTACATGGACACGAACCCAAGGATAAAGACGGAGCTCATGAGGAGGAACACGGACGCGCCTGGCGCTGAAAAGTACGAGTCAGCATCGGATTACCTCCAAAGGCGAGGCTTCTCACCCGACATTCCGGAGGACTTGGCGACAGCAATGTTCCACGACGCGAATACGAGGATGAGGGCGTGGAAATATGTGAGGAGTCCTTCAAGCATATAAGCCAAAGGAGGAAAGATACGCTCTGCATGTGTTCGCTCACCGAAAAAGACGGAACGGATGACAAGAAAGGCATTGTGCATCGCGTCCAATGGCGTTCGTAGAGCGTTGCAGACTTGACGTTCGTGAAAGAGAAAACCTCTATATGGACAAAGGCGAGATACGAGGAGGGACTGGGCAAGACGGGAAAGGCTTGAAGGAATTAGACGGCCAGCCTCTGTAAGTAATTAGAAGTAGTCGGTCCACCAGAGACGAAGGGCCCAATACACGGAATGGGCGGTCAATAAGTATCGAGTCCAGATTGTTGGTATGCGACTGCGGGCGTGAACGGGGAGAACAAGAACAATAAAATGCCTCCCGGCTTTGGGTTGCTGCAGAGAACAATAACTTGGCTTGGACGACATTGTCTAGAAAAGGAAGGCGCTTCAATGGAAGCATTCCGCGCCGTACTACCGCCAGGCTCCAGCTATTAGGATGAACAATAAACGATTTGTTCAATAGACAGAGTACAGAATGAAAAGTACGTATTCGCTCAGCTTGTCCATTGACGACATTAATATTTGCTCTAGCGAGAGATACTTGATCGCGAGGAGGAGCTTGACAATAAAAATAACCCCGTTTCGCATTCTCCGCGGTATGAGCCAGTCACGCAGGTTCTACTGCGGTACACACGCACTACAACCACTTCCCCCACGAGGTGCACGGCACGCCATATATCAAAGAGCCATCTTGATCTTGATCGTTCAAGATTTGAACTCTTGCTTGGTCGCCTCCAGATTGTACTGCACGTTCTTTCGGTACTTGGTAGCTAGATCAGCCGCGACCTTGACGGAGGCGTTGGCTCGCAGTATTTCCTGATCACCATGGGAAATGGGGAATACGATTTCTATGAGGACAGGACGTACTTCGACACAGTGGTTCAGCTCAAGAATCATCTCTGTACATGCAGACTGAACGGGCGTCAGACAAAGCAGAAACAGACCGAGAGACCGTACATACAGCATTCTTTAGAATCCTCTCGAGCAGTGCTGCTTGACGCTCAGCGTGTGGGTTCTCCATCTTGACCGCGTGATCAGTGGCAAAGAACAAGGAGCGGTTGTCATCTAAATTATTCATGTGATCTCGACAAGCAACAAATATGGTACTGCACCCGGTCACAGCAATCCTCCCAAACCCTTGCTAGAAAGTTAATCTTTAATCGGCCACACTATACATAACCATGCTCTCTACACAAGGCGTTGCAGCAGGACCATCCAGGCCCGAGTTATCTTACAATACACATTCAACAGCGCCCGATTTCATAATTACTGATGCCGGATAAATCCAACGGTGCCGGCCGATGGACACTTTCCGCGGAAGGCACCCTCAGCCTGGGACCCGAAGGCCGCCTCGGACGAGGTTGCGTAACCGTGTCAGTGGGCACAGAAGCTGTTACCATATACCTTGTGGGGAACTCAAAAGCGCTAGGCGGAGGTGACTGGCGCCTGGGCTTGGGCTTGACAGGCAGTTGCATGACGTCTTGTCGTGGCCAGTCACCCAGTGGAGACGGCGAGGGCAAGGACCTGCTCTTGCTTGGCACCGGTGGGGGACCAGCTGAACTCGAGTATGCGATCGATGACACAAGTGTTTGTGGCGAGTCGAACTGGCTTCGCACCAGCGAATGCACATTCCCCGTGTCTTTGGGCAAGGCAGGCATAGGTTTCATGCACAACGGTGGTATGGTTGGCGCGGCTGCTAAAGGGGGAAGAGGGATTGCCTCGGGGAGATTCGACGCCTGGGGGACATCCATCTGCTCAGGTCCCACAAACACAGGGCGAAAGGGTTCTATCTCATAGTCGGAACTGAGATCCCCGCGGTGATAGAAAGCCTGGACCGGATAAGAGCGCACGGGTTTAGGGGTATAGATATCTATGCTGGCACGTTTTTTCAACCCGGGAGTCAAGGGGGAATTTGGTGCACTTGGGGGAGAGGGATAATGCCGCAGAGCCGTTACACGAAGGGCACGAACATCAGTAACCCAGATCTTTCTGCCTTCGTGATGTCGAGACGTGACAAGGAACACGAGAGCCAGAAGGTAAATGAGCACTACAATCCACGTTAATGAGTCACTAGGGCTGGATGAGTGGTATGACTGACGCATGATGGTGCACATCCAGATAAACGTAAGGAGCACACGTTCCGAAGCGCATATGGCCTCTCGGAGCACGGTACCTAACCTCAAAAGTCAGACCGTACCAGGATCTGAAATGGGTCACATACCTTGGGCTGAACACGATATCTCAGGATTGATTGCAATCAAAGCAGCACCACCAGCTATCAGAGCACCGTGAGCCCACGAGTGGAACAAGTGATGGAAGGCGAACCAAGTTCCATGACCCAGAAAAGGGCTACCCATGCAAACTCAAACCACACGCGGGTCGTCACTGCGTTCATGCATAACAATTCAACGAAAATCCTGGCGTTCTATGAGTCAATCAAGACTGGTGCTGGAGCTAGGGACGCACAGAGTAAAGATTAAGAGAAGCGAAAATGCACTCAGGAAAATGAGATAGATATCAACTTGTACTGAGGGAAAGGTTGAGTCTGGTGGGCAGTACAGTGATTACAACTCACATGGTTGAGTAAAGCGAACGAGACTAGAGTTCCAGACGGCGATACTGCATGTGACGGCATTACATATTGTGAACAGACCTGTCAGACAGTGCCAGTTCAGCGAAGAGTGTCAACCCAAAGTGGAAAGAAATACCAAAGACGATATAACGGAGGATGAGGAAAGCGTTGACGCCTTTCATTCCCGCCATAGCAGCATGTGGAGCCTTGGAAGCTGAAAGAACGAGGTACGCAGGGCGGGGCGGGGTGGGGTAAAAGGTGTGGGTACCTGCAAAGAGCCAGCTCCGCCTTGGTAGTCCGTGAACGTGACGGACGATACCCCCGCCCAAGGCTGTGTGGGTTGGGAACATTCTCACTCATAAAAAGAAGGCACAGCGTTACCACCAGCATCAGTGGCTTGCTTGACTTGGACCTTCGCCCAGTGCCATGTACATACGTAAAATAAACAGACAAGAATACAACACAATCAATATCAGTAGGATGGGCGTAAATAGCAGCGTAACAAACAGACGAGATGTCCTTGCAATAATGTATACGCGTGACGAACATACATCATGAACCCGCGCAGCGAGGAGTCCCGAGCGGATTCAGATCAGCTTTGCATTATAGATTAACGTGGGTCTCGTCCAGCGGAGGCGCCAAGGGCTTGATGTATCATAGGCGGCGGGCGAGAGAATATCTCGAACGGTCCAGTGCGATCCGAGTAGGCCGGCTGATCCACAGGAGACGGTACATAGGATCTCACCTCTGCAGAGCAATCCGTACGCAATCGGTCTACCAACGCAACTATTGGCTGTGGAACGTGAGCAGGACAGCGTGCAACTTTATCTGAGTCGCCCAAGTTAGTACGCCTGACCCATTTTCGTGATTTATACGAACCAAAAAGACAACCAGCAAGACGAGCGACGCCGATTCGGACACCAACGATGCCGTCACTGGCGAGTTGCTCGAGAGCTTGCCAATTGCTTCGATCTTCCAAGTAGTTATCCACTTGAGAACACGAAGCCAGTGCTTGCTGGCAGGCAACATATCTGATGCGTCACTCTGAGTAACAGTCGAATCTACTAGTCAAGTTACGTACGTCATGCGTTTCCGAAATGAAGAGGCATAGGCCAATTGCAGGATATCGCGCCGCAGTCGATCCAGAACAGGCCTCCACGGTCCATCTTCTCGTTGCATGTACATGACCTGGACAACCTTGAGGTGACGAAACATGA
>JBBPSL010000030.1:0-87767 GCA_038093555.1 Butyriboletus appendiculatus
ACCAATTGAAATTGGATTCATTCTCGTAGGTTTTTGTTTCGGTACCTGTGTACATCGGAGTTGCTGAACTGCATGATAGGGCAACCCTTGATGCGTTCCATCCAAACGTCGCTTTCCACAATGGCTTGCTTGACCAGTCCGGTGATTTGTTTGGTTCTGTCCCTTTGATTCGCGCTCATATGTTAGCAATCGTCGCATCTGAGTCGAGTAATAATGACTAACTTATCAGGCAGTGTCGGGAGCCTGCGCACTCCACTGAAGCAGAACATCACCCTCGACGGGCTTTCCGTGATGAGGCATATGTTCTCTGAGAATCCCCTGCCTTCCTATGTAAACAAGTACACTGGAGGAACTTTCTGGGGTTACAGCACGACGTTTTATGATTCCCACGTCTTTTACCAAACAGAAACTACTAATGGAACAGGTATGCAGAGTTTTGCATTCGGAGCAGATGGTTTGGGTTTAACGTGAAATTTTTTTTAGTTCACGAAGCTGCGCTCCTCGGCCGTGCTATACCTGACCAACAAGGCGGCTTCTCTTCCGCATGGGCGACCTATGCTGTCACCGACGACCCAGATCTATACGACTTGAGCATCGATAACGTGACCAACAGGATCAATGCGTCGTTCCCCGGGTGCCCAGACACTAACGACAACCCATATCTGTTCAATATCAGTGCCTCAACACTGATTGGAGAATTCACTGATCTTGGAGGTGGGACAACGTCCTACTATAGTATCAATGGTACGACAAGTGCGTCGTTCAACGGAGTCGTCACCCATGGTGCACTCGCTGGTATTTTCGAAGAATATGGGGCACCATCGACGGATTGTGGTGCACAGTGACCATAATCTTTGATTCGCTGAACACGTCCAGAGATCCGGTGCGATTTTTGCATTAATCTCAGCCGCCTTTTACACATAGATGGACGGGGCACATTGATGGACGGTGACTCCCGTGCGAGTGTGGTTACTAAATGATACAGCTAGATTCTAGATATCAAAGTGCTGTGAATTGTCGATCTCTTTCGTGCACTCCTAGAGGTCCGAATTCGACTCCGGGGCATTTCGAGCACGCTTGTGTCTGGCACCACGTGCCGCCTGCGAAATGGTCTGCTGATCGTAAAGATGCAGTAAATGAATGCAGGTCGTGCATAATAATGGACAGTTCAGGATGCTCTTGTCGCTGCGCCCCTCCCCTCCTTAATGCATCAACGACCGCTTACTGCTTCCCCCTCCTCGTCCATCCGTCTCGTTCAAGAGTACCATACAGGCCAGTGACGAGGTACGCCATTCGCGCTCGCATACACCGGACTGATAAACAGGCGTGTTCATCCCACCTCTGGGACGGTCAGCATGGGAGGATTTGCTCGGAATCCAAACGCATAGGAAGACATTTCATTGATGAGGCCCAACACGATCTCACACGTTGTCGCGCGTACTTTGGTACCAAATATCCTCGGGCGAAGTTCCACCCACAATTGAACGCCCTTGATGCCCAAATACACGCAAACGTCACGACGGAATGCAAGAGGCCACTGCTCATACAAGATCGCACGTGTCTATCTACTCATCCAGCGCGATCTGGACGTCCCGGACTGCAAGGTTGGTTTTCGTGAACAGCGTGCACGAGTGTCCGTGGAGCGTTTTGAAAGAGCAAGCGAGGGCTGAAAAGGAACAGAAAACACGGCGCGTCGTGCCCCGAGTATTGTTTTCCTTTGAGGATGTGCTCGACGAAGGAGTCGACTCGACGGATCACGATTGTGTGGACGCAGATGAGGGAACGATTGGCGCGGTGCCCCGAGGTTGATATGCACTGCAGCCATTTTTTTCACCTTGCTCGAGTGGTTCGGTCGGTGTTATTCATCCACCATGGTCGACGTCGATGGTTGTCCTGAAGGAACCCATGCGCACGTTGAGTTGAACCAGCCCTCCTAGCCACCCCAAGGCGATGCGACACTAAATGCACATAATATATCATACAGTCGACATAACTTACAGAAAAACGCGTGGTGGTAGCCACGAACGTCATCTCTCCCTCCTCTCTACGTCTATGCAATGTCTCTCAGACCAAGACTAGATACCTCCCACACATTGAATCGCCGTCTTTCACGATATCCTTGTCGCGGCGCCTCAGCCTACTTAATGCATCAACGCCCGCTCTCCGTTTTCTTCTCCCCCTTGTCCCGCCGTCTCGTGCAAGAATACAATAAAGAGTACAGTGATGAGGTATACCACCACGCTGGCGTACACCGGAAAGGAGCGATCGATGATCAAGAGTGCGCCACCCATGAGCGGAGCAATCATTCCACTTCTAGGAAGGCACGGCCAGTGCGGTATCAGCTCGGAATCCAAACGCACGAGGAAAAGACGTACATTCGTGAGAGCGCCGATGCAATCCCACACGCTGTTCCGCGTACTTTGGTACCAAAAATCTCGGGCGTCCACCTACAATTTCGTTCAGTGACATGATCCAGCGCAAGCGCCATAAACAAGGATTTACCCATACAACACCGCATACATCGTCTACCCATGGGTGAACCACTGAACCTCGTAGTGACGAATCACAACTTACCGTGGCGCTCAAACTGATCCCCACCGAAGTGACGCGAACCAAAAAGGGACTTTGGACGAGCACAAAGGCCATACAAAAGAATGCTGTCAGGAGGGTCATCCCGGCCAACGAACGTCGTCGCCCGAGCGCGCTTTCGACCATGTACGCCCCGAGCTATGTCCGTGCATCAGTCAAACTCGCCCTCAAGGTGAAAAAAGGACGACAACGCACAAGCGCACCCGGACATCCACCCAGCGTAAAAATGACCACGTCCCATAGATTATCTTCGAGCGATTTCGGGGCCGAATCCAGCCTCGACTCCGTTTCCAATAGTTTCGGATAATACACGTTAAACATCGTGTAGGCTGACGCGATAGTTTGGTGATGTGGACAACCCCGTCACCGCATGTGACGTACCGAGTGATATAGAAAACCACACACCCCACACCAACAACGTCGTCCGACACCACTTGGGACTCAATACCATCCCTACGCGATCGAGCCATGCAATCAAGGGTCGCTTGACCCACCTGGGAAGCACGCTCCCAAGCCGCATTTCGATCTCGACTGAGACGGCCGAGGTTCGAGATACACGGGATCGTGAAGAATGACTGCGAGTACGGGAATGCCTCGAGTGATGCTTCGCTTCACCATTCAACACGTTTGAACGGGAAGATGACGCGTTCTCCCCGACGGTAACCACACTGAGCCTTCGTGGGGGGTATTCCTCGACCGGTGTCACGAACGAGTGAGAATCCAATGCGTTGGGAGAATCTTCGGTAGATTGATAATCTTTAACACCCTCGTCTCTGGGTGGGTCACTCGATGTACCGTTCCTCGTTATGATCTCGTCTGTACCTGCGTCGAACAAGGTCTCGCGATTTGGACGCGCTTCTTGTGTAGGGTGAAGGAAAGGCGCGCGTTCGTCAGACCCACTTGACGGAGGACGAGGTTCAGGGGGTCTTCGGTCGTCTACATCTTCGAGGTCTATAGTAATGTCGGATCCATTGAAACGAGAGATAAGCTGAAGGGACTCCAGGGCTTCCTGATGTCGACCAGCATGGACAAGATACCGAGGCGACTCGTGCAAGCGGAAGAATAGAATACGAGCGAGGAACATTGACAACGTCTGTACGGACGAGTTTGATGATGATGATGCCCAGCACGATGAATTGAACTTACGATCATGCCGAGACAGACGAGCATATACTGCCAGCCATTATTTTGGTCGGAGGGAATACAGGGTTGATTTGGTGAACATGAATGTCCAGGGAGAACAAAGAGAGCAACGAGTGCTGATAAGACGGATCCGAGAGAGAAGAAAACAGAGAGTGCCGTGACCAAGTACTCTTTTCCTTTTGGCATGTGCTCAAGAAGGAGTGTACCGTCTGTCGGCATAGAACCCTAACGAAGACGGCCCAGGTCAAAAAGTGCGACATTGGACGACGGCAAACTCACCCCAACTGCGCTGCCGAGGAAAAAAAGGAGTACGCAGAGGCTCCAAAATGCACGCGCAAACGACGCGAAGATGCCAAATAAGGCAGTGAAAAAGAGCGTCGCATTGAAAGCGGCACTTCGGCCCACGACGTCGGAACAGGTTCCCCACCCAATAGCACCGACCATCATCCCCGCAAACATGGATGATGACAGAGTCCCGATGTAGTTGTCGGGAACTGCAAGTATTAGTCGGGAATGAGTTAGCTATGCTGAGCGGATGGTGTACCTAAGTAGTGCTGCTGGACGCGAGGTAGGATTATGGCAACAGCTTGAATCCACATCTGAGCGACAAGTCAAGGGCGCCGAGAGGTTTGTAGAGGTAGACTTACGTTGTCTGCCATCCAGCCTAGAGACAGAGAGCGCCGAGAAAGGTGCGCAGCATTAAATATCAAACCAGACCAGTGACGGTAAAATAAGTACTCACCGAAACCACATAGCGACAGTAGTGTCCATTGGTAGCTCCCTGGAGCAAGACAAGGCTAAGCATGAAGGATGAGGGGGATACGAAGTACGCACCCATTCCAATGCGATCTATAGTTTTGTCGAGAGGTGTCCTGCT
Organism: Butyriboletus appendiculatus; assembly: GCA_038093555.1. Lineage (NCBI taxonomy): Eukaryota > Fungi > Basidiomycota > Agaricomycetes > Boletales > Boletaceae > Butyriboletus > Butyriboletus appendiculatus. Next base: position 4,610 of record JBBPSL010000030.1, read on the forward strand.
ATCATATTCGGAGTCCTCTATGAATTCATCTGCAGCTTCGGGATCGTCGATGTCGAGCATTGTAGGGTAGGTGGACCTGTTGGATGTGAGGGAGGTCCAAAAGCCAGAGACACGGGGGGAGATGGAAGCCATGCTTTGAAGGTGGAGCGCCCTTATAAGTCAACCGAGTGCTGACACAATTTTTTCGCGCAGGATTATTTCGCCGTGAGACAAGTGAAGGAGAATTACAATGTGAATTTCCAAAAGCGGATGTCTCTGTGCCACAGCAGCGTCTTGCTGAAAACTTGGCACGAAATATCACAGTGAGGGTGTGGTCGTGGTCGTTGAGTGAACAAGAGACAGGGATCCAGTTCATTTTATGCTCGGGATCACTTTGAGATTGTGTTTCAGACTGGGTTTTGTCTACAACCGCCCCATTCACGTTTAGCTATGAAATGAACTTCGTAGGCTACATAGACTTCAATTACACGCGCGACCAGCGACTATTTGGCAGGAAGATCCTCCAGGGCACTTCGTTTCCCAACATGGCCGTGCAATCTCCAACCACCCTCGCTGGCGGACACATTCTCCACATCTATCCTATCGCCGCATACGCATTTTGATCATCAATACAACCCCTTGACCGCATAAGGCATTGACCAATGAATGTGAAAGACCATCGTGCCGCCAGTGCCGAACTCGTAGCAAGAACTTGTGCATGTCGTCTAGATGCATGACAACACGCACCCGAGTAGGGTCGGCAGATAGTTCCTAACAAGGTTGAATCATGCAGGAGATCCATGGAATAGTACGGTGACCTATTGCGATATATCAATTTCATTCACCGGTAGAATCGTCATGGCAAGGGGTAGTCGACCAATTTTCACACTCCGCCTCCCCGGCGGCGGATTCACCATACTTAGCAAGGGGAGCCGAAACTCGGCAAGGGGTTCTGGTAATGACCATCAAGGGGTGGCCGCCTCGGCATACAACCTGAAAAGCGATCGGAGTGCGAATATGCGTCAGATGCTCCCGTTTTGGAGCCTCGGTGGTGGACGACAGGCCGCTGCGGGGGTGTTGTGGGACCCGATTACTGCCAACACGACCAGATTTCCGTTCCGCCTTGCTATTATCGGGGATATGGGGTGAGCTTTCCCCATATGTATTATGAGTGATTTCAGAAGGGAAAACCTTGTCAAGTAAGCATGAAATATTTCATGTCAATCAATTTAGCTGTCTAGGTCTCTTGGTTTCTCGACCGGACGCTTGGGTCAACGCTCCGATGACAATCATTGAAGCCGCGAACATTTTTGACAAGAATGCGTGCCTCGAATTTCTTCATTGGCCATTCTTCTCATCCCCGCTCACGTGTGCTGATTAGCAGTCAATCAGACAGTGGTCATCAGATGAGACTATGATAATGTCCAACTCGGCACTTGCGAAGAGACGGTCAAGGCTGCTGATTACTTTCGTCGCTAGCACTTCGGTGTGTGATGCATCCATCGGGAGAGGAATCGATCGGTGCGGATGCTACTTTTCAGGCTCCGACGGCGCGACATCCAAATGCCTCGTCCTTTTCGACGTTCCGAAACAGGTATCTCACTCTCGCTTCACTTTGAATAGTCCCCGTGTTATACTCGTATTGTCTTATTCGATTGCGGTCATCTTTGCAGCCGCACTGCATCCGTCTCAACCCATTTCTGACATGGCGCTATGGACAACATCCCGCCATTGTTCTTCAGTCATCCCTCCTCCCCGGGCTTGTGGCTCTCGCTACATGCGTCGCCGGACGACTACTCATTGGGTAAGCAACTCACCACAGCCCTAGGACGACCACTTTGCGCTGCCGCCCGCTCTCCTCGTTCCCACTCGACTATCATCGGGGTCGTATTCTATGTACGTTGTACATAGTCTGATGACCCTCTCGTCTCGTCTCTCCAACACCGGCCCCGAGCGATAGCCAAAGACTCGTGCTACATCTACTACTCGCACTGCAATTACAGAATGCTCCGAAAATAATCTCTCCCTACTACTCAAGCTCCAACAGCTCCTACTCCGGAAAAGAAGGTTCCTCATAATGCCAGCTTGGTGGGCTCAACAGACGACGGAACACACTTCTTGATGTCTTGATAGTCTTCGTATGCCATGTGCTGATCACTATCTGATGTTGACCTATTAGTGTGATACAGGCAGTGAGAAACAGGACACCTTTCGTTTTGACTCGATTTGGGGCTCGTCCGTTTGCAATCAAAATGAGAGGAAACGGACGCAAATGAACGATCCAGATATCTCGGCGGATTCCAACAAGAGGTTCGTCGCTCGCGGTGAGCCTGAGTCTGATATCTGGTGTGTGCCCATTTTGTGAACCTTCGGTAAGCATATTAATCGACATCGCTCCGCAGTCTCAATTCGCCGATCGTGTGTGTCTGTTATCTCAACCAGCTTCCCAACGCTTACTAACCCTGTTTATAGCAAGAGAGACGGCGCAATGACAGATGGCGCGGTGGACGACACCGTAGGTAACGTCCGAAGCCTACAGGGAAAACGCGCGCTCGATACTCGTGCTCTGGCTGACACCGATACCAGCATCACGTGTGTACCCCTTTGTAATCGTTTGATAAGCGCATTAATCGACATCGCTCGGTAGTGAAATCGCGGCTAAGACCGAAGTCAGGGTGTATGTACTCGTGCTTCTGTCATCTCAACCAGCTTCCGAACGCTGACTGACAATGCATTCCCAGTGATCTCTGCGGTTATGCTTCTGCGTAACATGCTCGTAGCGACGAGTCGACGCTGAACGGAATATCGATCAGAAGACGTCTGGAGTCGTCTCAAGATGATGGTTTTTCAATTGTACCATATGTATGATATGCTTGCCCTGTGTTGTTCATTCAGAGAGAGTATGGTTTCGTGTTTTGCCTCGCGTGCTTAGTTGCCAGTCGATACAATGACTTCAAGCAGCTTCATCCACCGAATGCCTTACGTGTATGTTAACCCTCAGCGTCGCTCTACTCGCGTTCCATAGTATACTAGTACTGTTCCAGGCCACATTCACACTCGAAAGCACTTCCCGCCCGACACTCGACCTCCCCGCCCCCCACCATCGCGATCGTCGCACCAAGACACCACCCCAACACCTCCGCCCTCGCATCCTTGCCCTTCTCCGGCTCGACCCACCCCCCAAATCAAGCACCGCATACGTCGGCGCATCCTTGGGCGCATCCGCCCAAATGGCACCCAACAAGTAATTCACCGTAATCCACGCATACACACCTTATTCCTTGCCATCCACCCATCCTTGTCCGGCACTGCGAACGGATACGTGACCCTCAACCTCACCTCAACCGCCTCAAAAATCGCCTGGCTCTCCTCGAGGCCGAGCAATCGGATCCCCGCGGTCGCCTTCACCGCCAATGGAGTGCAGTGGTGCAACGACGGCGGTACGACGCGGAGGGCTTCATCCAAGAGGACGTCTAGACTCTCCGCAGCGCCTTGGGGCGTCTTGGTCGGATCAGACAAGCCCGAATCATATTGAACACTTTGTACGCGTACGCGGGCGACGGACCACAGTGGTTGAATTTGTATATGTGGATGCGGGAACCGGTTGATCCCGCGTCGATCATGAGCGCGTGTCGCACGAGTGGGTGGGGCGCATACGGCTCTGTGCAGTAGACCGACCCGAGCGGGTCGGGATCTGTTTCGGGGGACGTAGGAACCGAGGATGGAGTGGAATTGGTCGGGGAGGGCGTCGTGGTCGAAGGGATATCGTCCTCCCAATCTACTTGGATTCGTCATGCGGCAAGGGGTAGTCGATCGACCAATTTTCACACTCCGCCTCCCCTTCACCATAGTTACCAAGGGATTCTGGAAATGACTAGCTTTCCGTTTCGCCAGCTTGCTATGATCGGGAATGGTGTGTGGTAAGTTCTCCCGTGGATTACGAATGCTAGAAGTGAAAACCTTGTCAGTGAAATATTTATTTCATGTCCTCCCTCATTCGGTTTGGCCCCTCTAGGTCGTTCGGTCTCTCGACGGGATGTTTGTGTCAGCAGCGCTCCGAATCAGATGATGGCAATGAAGCCGCGAACATTTTTGACAAGAATGCGTGCCTCAAATTTCTTTAGCGGCTATTCTTCTCTTCCCCGTTCATGTGTTCCGGGCAGTCAATCAGACAGTGGTCATCAGATGGGACTATGATAATGTCCAACTCGGTACTTGTGAAGACACGGTCGAGGGCGGCCATTTCTTGCTTCGCTAGCACCTCAATGTCAATAGCAATACCCATGGATTTCATACATGAGGCGCCGACCACTGGTACGTTCCTTGGCTAGTCTCAGACTCTTCTCATCTATTGCTCGTAGATGAACACAAGATCATCGGAAATGGGTCGGTGTATGGATCATCCCCCCAATTTCTCTGCTGACATGGCATTGTAGCTACAACATCGGATGCGATCGGCTGGTCGGGATCACCACAGCACAATCAAGCTTAAGTGTTATTCCCGCCTCCAAAAACACGAACGCGAGCACGTAGCTGGGGCTAAAAGTCGTTGAACGGATATACCTACCGCACGTTCATCAACTGCGTCTCCGGGTTCCTCCGGAATACTAGCGTTGGGTCAATCAGTACTTACTAACCGAGCGCTGTCAACGAAACGAATGTCATGAATGGGCTCGCCGCTGTCACGACGGTCAAGATAAACAGAAACGTCTGTTTCCGAATCTGCGTTTAGGAGTGACATGTCGGATGGAAAGTGGGTGGCACCCGACAAGGGCATGGTCGTTTCCCCACTAGTACAGACTCGCCACGCATGTGATATCGCCACCTCATGCAGAAGCCGACATATCGGTGGCTGGACTGCTCAAATACGAAATACGGATCAAGTCCTTACTGAAGCCAAATCTCTACCTCTTCCGTACCGAGTCAACTCACTACTGGCCCCCGCTTGTGACGCGTAATAGCATGGGAATCTAACGATCTAAAAGAAATCAATATTCACAATATTCTGTACTTAGCGAGTCTCTGCGGGACCAATGGGCAACTAAGCACGTCGTGTCTCGTGAGACAAAACACGAACGCAAGTCTTTTCGTAGACGACGAAATGTATATCATACACTTGTACTCATGAAAAAATATCATCTTGAGACCATTCCAGACGTCCTCTCCAATACTCCATTCGGAGTGAACTCGTCGCCACGAGCATATTACGGAGAAGCGTCGCTGGAGGGACCACAAGGAAAGCATTGTTAGTAAGTGTTCGGAAGCTGGTTCAGATAACAGAAGCACGAACACACATATCGGGCGATGGAATGCGAGATGGATGGATATATGTACATTACCCACTCCTCCCTATGAGCCACCGTCGCGGTCGTACTTCACGGAGGTAGAGTAGCTACTAGCTAAAAGAAGCTATATAGTAATTCATACGTTAGTCTGGCAGGCGTCACCATGGAATCTAATTCCGATCACTTGCCTCCGCATCCACGTCTCGTACTTAGGTGTCTATTACCCTTTTTTCCATCGTGAGCTGACTTCTCAGTTGCCTGAAAAGGACCGTACGGAACCCGGGCCCCAGGAAGCGCCGAATCAGCAGACTCGTCGAGATGTGAGACGCAGTTGGAGGCTTGCAGAAAGGTTAATTATATCTTGCTTGTCATTCAGGAAGTGCCTGGGTCGCTTTGCACCGGGACAGAGAGCTTTAGGTAGACGATATGAATATATAAGTCTACAGAGCAGACACTGATTTCCAACAGAATTCTCATCCCCGGATGAGTCTTTGGGACCATCATTAGACCTTTCTTGCGAAACTGATATGCCACTGCGTGGGACGCGAGTACTGAAGGTGTGCTTTCTTTCGCTGCTCTCCTGCCTCGCTACGGGTCGCCTGGCCGATGTGGGTGGTAACACCGTAGTACGGGGGAGCATCTCGAGTAACATGCTCCATCCCTACCAACTTGGCTGAGATTTGTTGCTTCTTCGCACATCGACATCGGCGGGGGCGCGGAGGGCGGAGGGCGGAGGGGTCGAGAATAGTGGTGGTGCCTCGAATCGAATACTTCCTAGGCTCTACGATCGACTCGCGACAATGCACATTGTTCTACTTGATCGAGGGCAGAGGCAAGAACACCTTTCCAGGTATTACCATCGCACTATTTCATGCTTGCACGGCGACAGTCATAGCCTATTATCGGTGTGACCGGTCTACGGTGTCGGTGCCAGTCACGGCGAAGGTGGGGCCATTGTCCTCAGAGTGTCTGCCACCCGCACAGTCATGCGTCCCGGGAGCCTGTACATACACCGTCGCCGTACCTATAGCCAAATAAAATGCAAAACACCAGCGATAAGTCACGCACGCACCAACACCCAGCACCCCTGCCATGCGGTAGAATACAGCGAGCGCGACTCGGAGTACTAGTATGGCGGGGGAGGTTTATGGTAACGCGTAGGAGTGATGTCGATTCATTGTTTCGGGCGTCACTCTCGACTTGCCATGGCCAGGCACTCATAGATAGTGTGAATCACCCTGTAGTAATCTGCGTTCTCCTCCTCCATTCGAAAGGGCTGCGCGTGGTGCCTTGAAAGCCTCTGCTTCTGGAAGCGGGCCTTGTTCTGAATTTTGTTCGACGGTTTCGATCGGTTGAGAATGTCTCTGGGAAGACGCTTTGCATTAGAAAGAAGGGGAGAAGGAAGAGACTGCATTGAAATTATGATCCCACGACGTACGCAATATTATGACATGACAAAGACAAAAAATGGAGAGGGAAAGAGGTTAATCATGGCGATGTGCTGGCGCTGGATCGTGTTCGTAGACCTTGGCGTCGTCTGGGTCGGCCTCGACGTGCGGCTCAGCTGAGCAGCATGATTGATGGAACGTCTTACTGAAACAATCCAGTAGGATAGTCTCCCCGCGGCGTTCCTCTATATCCACATTGACTTCGTCAAGCGGCTCTTCGGACGGAGTTAGAGCCAACTCGCGACGTTATAGACGCTGTGCCCATTGGGGAAGAGGTAGCACCCCGTACCTTGTTCTAACTTCTGCCCTTAGTCAAGTCGTGTTGTCATTTACCCCTGTACTCTCAGGCTATATCAGTATAGCGTCGAACACATCGGACTCCGGCAGAGCAACCACACCGCCCCCGCTAACCAGTCGTTTGATAATCGTCCGCAACAAGCTAGATTGATTCGGAAATTAGCGCACGGTTGACAGAAATTCCGCGACTCTTTCCTACCACACGCCGATAGAAATTTAGAAAAATGAGTGGCAGTTAGATCACCCTGGCTGTACGCGTTTCTATCTAAGTAAGTGCTGTCCTTATCATCTGAGATATCAGAAAAGTAAAATTTCGCACCTCAACTCACACAAGCGTTAGAAAAGAATGTTTCAGGTTAAAGTTACATGCCATCCTACTGCTCCCGCAGTGTCAGCAATGCTGACATTATGTCCGAGTCATCCGACCTCGCCACCGCCATCAAGTTGGAGAACGATCTGCTGTGAATGAACCATGGTGTGTGACTATATTAAGCCTCTGAAAAGGTGGTCTTTCTGTTGGGAGCACTGTTTGGTGAGATATCTAGAAGCATGTCGAAGATTACCATCGCTCGGTGCGACGCTGCTGGCCGTAAGAAATGGTGCCGCGGCTTTCGCTGAGGCATCGCTCATGCGGTATTGTGGCGAAGGGAACACCCGCGACTGCAAGTGGGTAGGAACGAAGGATCTTCCTTTTTTTTTTCACTCTCCAATCAGCTGCGGTAACCACCTTAAATCGGCAGATTTATACGGGATAACGTTACATATCCATATGAGCGAACCCCCATGGACCAGCATGAGATCACTCTCGTGATCAGTGAGTCTTCCTAGGCCCCCTCCTTGATTCCATGTATTGTTCTGCCATCCGATGGCCATTACAGGAGATTTGGAGGGGTCTGGCGCTCATTTACACCCGCATATAACACACTGCGAAACTGCTACTCATCCCAGTCACCGTCGCCATCCCTCTCAGCCCATGTTCCCTCTGTTTCAACGTGAACCATTCCATGCACTGTACTCGATGGACGAGACTGTGAACCCGGCCATGGTTGCCGTTTCACCCCACCTTGTGCGTTAGGATTTTTTTTCGTTCTTTATTCTGCTTCTAATGCGTTTTACAGGAGAACGAGTATCACACGCAGAGCGTCAGCGAAAATAGTCCTGGCACAGATCTCGGGAGTGTTAGCAAGACATTTTTGCCCTCCACCACACTTACTCAACATGCACGACAGATTTTACAAGGCTCTGCATATGCGCGGCGTGCCGACACGTATATAAACCACTACCTGCAAGATACACCTCATTTCAACGGGATCTCATCACCGGACGCATCCCATACATTCCAGCGAAAGCGCTACCATGAAATGGACGAGTTACATGGATCTAATAACCACACCATGGTTGTTGGACCGGTTCTTGCGGTAAGTTTGAGGATGCCTTCGTCGTGTAATTGTGCATTTCACAGGCTGATAAAAACCACACACAGAACAATATCGCTTCCATGGCGGAGGGCCATAGTCCCAGTACAGAGCTCCAGAACGTGAGCGGGATGCTTACACAGACCAGCCACTCATGCTCGACAACGATGTCCTGTGAATGGCTTGGTGTGGGTAACGCTGGGATGTGCGGTGCTCAGATCAAATGCGCGAGCATATCAGAACATTTCAAGAATTGTCATAGAATCAGGAAATCAGGTGATGGTACCCCAGTTTCCTGCTGGTGGAGGGGATGTGGCAAGCGGGTCAAAGGCAGGAACTTCGTTCGGCACATTCGCGAGCGTCATTTAGGCCATTCGAGAGGAAAGAAGCACCCTTGAGGTGGCCGAATATCTGAATTCTCTCGATACTGATAGGGCAAGCCGGTACTTGAATAGTTTGCTGAGAGTACACAAAACAAGGTAGACGGAAAGGTAACAATCAACGAGAAATTGGACAGCCTCTTAGCCTTCGAAGGCGCATAAGCGATTGTCCAACGTCGAGGCTTTCTCCGCAAATGGGACACCTCGGCCCGGGTGCTGGAGATATGAATATTCCTTCCGTGTTCGCCTTGCCTCCATGGCAATGTCACCGATCATGCAGCGTAAAACGCTGTACGCAACGATTGATGCGGGAAATGAAATTTCTTTTTTTTTCACCACCGGTTGACTCCTTAATTGTTCCCCATGCTCTTCCAAGTTGAATGGTACCACATTTCCGTCGAATTCCGGCCGGGCGTTGAGGCGCTCTGGCTGACAGAAGATGCGACATTTAATTTCCCCTCCAGCCCATAAAAAGACAATCACGTACCTGTCTCGTTGAGGGTTCTGGCTGTTAGAGCGCCGAACCTGCTAGATAGTCTAGCCGCAATGGTTGACCACCTCAAACAATTGTAAACCGCCATGTGCTGGGATCGTAGAAAAGGCGACAATGCCCTGACTTCGACTCGTTTTGCGTCCAGAATGTGATCCCGCAGTGATCATGAAACCTACCGGTTGACGCCAAAGGTCCCGTTATAGTCTAATAATGAACCCGTCATCTCCCAAGTGTAACTTATCTGCGCAAAAGACTTATAACGTTACCGCTTGACATCTCTTTCGTGGGTTATTCGTGGTCTGTGATTGGAGGATCTGGGTCCAAATGGAGAAAATAACTGTACCATTCCTTTTGTGTTGGCCAGAGACTGGTCAGAAACCTCGGCTAACCCGGTTCGAAGTATCAGATCCGGGCCAACACTTTAAATTGCACTGCATTCAATTGTTTTCGGTGCTCGTCCGATCCCCGCAGCCTGCGGAAATGAAGCTACCAACTGACAGCAAGCTTCGCAGATCCCCGTATCAGATAGAGGGAGCCATGGCTGACGTCCGGCCCGAGTGCTGTTGTACCGGTCAACGGCGTGCTGAAATGCTTCATCCAGAGATGTACGTTATTTTCTGAGATAGCAAAGTTCAGCACCAAAGTTCAGGGATGGATGGGAGCGCGCAGTCCCTGGACGACAGAGTGAATTCTTAATTCAAGGGACCCAGTCGTGCAAATTTTTGCAATAGTCAACATTCATATTTGGTGCGCATGATTGAACGATATTGAACTTTGCACTTTTTCTGAGTCCTCGTTGGATGATTGTCTTGCAGACCTAGTCACAGAGGAAGCCGAAATAATACGCCCTGCGGACTCGGCTGTTGGAAAAATGGCAAAGTCCCGGTCTTGGAGCTGGACGGGGGTTATCAGTATGGAGAGATTGCGTGGTGGGTATGCAAATATCCAAAAAGTCGTCGAAACTGCCATCTTCTGAAGAAATGACACCGCTAGCGGTAGACATTTGGAAGGTTCATGCTAAGCTCCGGCCCGGGCGTCCACAGAGGACCCGGCACCCGCCCAACGTTGAATTCCCTTTTTTCACGTGACTCGCTTCTTCGACATCTTTTCTTTGTCGCTCTCCAGCATGTCCACCACATCTCTCCCCTCCTCTGGATACGCCACCCCACACTCCGCCGCCTCCTCGTCGGCATCGCTCCCCTCGACGACCTCCAAAGCACTCTCGAAACCAAAGCCCGTCAACGTCTTTTCCAACGATGGCTCCTTTCTCGAACGGTTCCAGCGTACCCAACAGGTAAGCGCCGTGCCTCACCTCCCAAACAACCACCTACCTCGTCCTTGGCCCTGTTATGCGCGTGCAGGAGGAAGAAGATAGACAGAAAGCTGAAGAGGCGCTTGTAAAGTCGGTCTCTTCTTGTGTCTCTAAACGCATTCGTAGTTGATATCGCTTGCTTCCTCTCATCGCGATCACGATCATGCGCGTGCCCATCAGGAAGAAACAATTCGCGGACAGATTTGTGCGTTGTCGTTCAGCCACCTCCACCTCGCCCTCATTCTCGTTTATACAGAAGAATCGGGGCAAGCGTCCACCTCCACCTGATTCCTCCCCCGCAGTAACGAGCACAGATCTCGGCCCCAATCCTATTAAAAAACCCAAACTCGATGCGGTGCCACACAGTCAGTCCCATTGTCTACCGCCACCATCGTTTTGTTGTCGTTTCGTCGTTCACACTGTTTAACCAAATCCTTGGTGACATTCAGATTCAGAATACCAGACAGAAGTTCACGATCATGCAGGTCGCATCCTCAAAGATACCGGTACAGGCGTTCGTCCGTGATCAAGTAATCTGTGCCCTATACGTGTCCTCGACGTCTCCAAGCGGATTACAGTAAGCGATCTCTCTGTTTTGTCCCATGTATGCGTCCAGGCACGGGTGGCTAACGGCCTAGTGATCAAGTTTAGATAGGTACAGAGTAATTATCACAGTACTCAGCGTTGATGGTGGCCATGCCTCTCGCGCAACTTGTTCTGCGCCCTCCATGTATCACCGTCTAATCCTGTTTGTGTCGATGAATCAAAAACGCTGATCCTAAGAATCTTTTCGGAAATGGATTGTCTATCAAAACATGGATACTTGACGGTATGCGCTAAAGACACAGGTTTTACATGGCAAAGGAAAGCGGGCGAGATATATAGAATGAAACTAGCGACGCCCAAGACGACGATCTCAACGACAAGAAAAGAAAAAAAAAGTATATAGAATGAATGCATGTATCGTAGTGTGATATTTCATGTTTCGAGTACCCGGTACACCTTTCCAAGAAACGCGTCAGCCCCAATAGTGACGACACCGCGCGCACATCGCTCACCTTGACCTGCCCGCTCTTCATATCCTCCAACCGATAGCTGACGATCTCCACCGTCTGCGTCGCCCTCGGTGTCAGCACACCGTTCTTCATGCGGGCCAGCCGTCGAAAGACGGACAAACTCAAACTCACCTGTTGTCCAACGTGTTGGTTAGCCTGCCACACCCTCACCTTGCTTTTCTTGCCATCAAACTCGCTCACGACCCCCACCAACGGACCACCGCCCTCGCTCGCACCAGCACCCGCGGTCTGCGTGTATGTATGCAGACCCTTGTGCCCTTTGAGCTTGGCGTCCCAAAAGGCGATGACGTCCCCCGGGAGAATGTCCGACACGCGGCGCTGCACCGCGTTGCCCGTTTGTGCGTACACCACGTAGCCCCAGTCGTGCTCGCCGGCGCTGCCAGTCGGATGACACACCATCGCCCCAGGCACCTGCGCCAACACCGCACGCACGAACCCGGCGTACGAGCCGTCCCCAACGAGCATCCGCTTTGATTTGTCAAACAGCGCCGTCGCGACTTCGGCCACCTGTACCCCCACCTTGCCCCAGATCGCCATCAACTCGTCCGTCGTCCGCTGTTGCTGCTGCTGATCCACGCTCCTTCGACCTGAGCCCGAGCCCGAGCCCGTACCAGATCCCGCCACCGAGACCGACACTGTCGTAGTCGAGGACGGCAAACCGAACTTGCCAAAAGGTCCTCGAGATCCAGGATGCGACGACAACACGGGCGGCGGCACATGTACTGCCGTCGAATCCTCCGACCACCTCGACGACGCCATCTCCGACACCTCCCCAAACTCCACGCCCTGCGGAATCGACGGCAACTCCCACTGCGCACTACTCGTCAGCGTTTCTGGCGGGTCGATCGCAGACGGTGGCGGTGGCGGCGGTAACGGGATCGATCGCACTGGACTACGCGTCGATTTGAGACGGGGTGGCAGCGCAGGCGCGTTGTCTTCGTCGGGGTCCTCGGCCTCGACCATGACGTACTCGGATTGGGGACGGACAGCGCTTTCAGAAGTGCGCCCTGAGATCGTGGTTGTCTCGCCAGGACTCGACTCGTCTAGCGACGTCTGTCTCGAGCTCGACCCCGTCGCGGCACTCGGCCGCCTCCCCAACAATGCCGCCGGAATCATCGGAATCGGAGGCCGACCAGGGGGAGGCGAACGCGATGTCATACGCGGCGGCGGAGTGGGGAGGGCCTCTGCAGAGCGAGGCGTCTGCGTCGGGCGTCGGGGCGGTGGCAGCGCCGGCGCGTTCTCTTCCTCAGACACCACCGGCACCTCTGCATCGGAATAATGCACTTCTTCCATCTCGCTCTCCTCTGCTTCGACTTGCACACCGTCGTCCGACGTCCCGCAACTCGCTCTCCTAATTTGCTCTGATTCCTGTGCTACAGGCACCTCGATGGGCGGTGGTGGTTTTCGAGTGGGTGGGTGTCTCTGCGGAGGCGCAGGGACAGGAACGGGAGGCATGGCGTCCTCGCTCTCGCTATCCTCTTGCCTCGCTACGAGTCGCCTCGCCGGCGCAGGTGGCAACCCCGCAGCAGGAGGGAGCATCCCGAATCGCATGCCCCCCATCCCCGCTAACTTGGCAGCAATCCGTTGCTTCCTCGCAACCTCGTTCTCTTCCTCCTCTTCTTGGGCTCCATGCCCATCTTCCTCCCTTCCTTCTGACTCCGTCTCATCGGGTGGAATCGACGTCGGTGGAGGTGCAGCGGGCAGAGGGGGTCGAGAGAGCGGATTCATCGGTGGGGGTGCCCCGAATCGGATACCTCCTAGACGTGCCATGCGGTCTGCAATCGCGCGGCGACGCACAGACGCGTCGTCCTCTTGTGCTTTTGGCTGAGGCGTTCCACTCTCTGACGTTTCCTCCTCTGCGACGTGTTGTAGTATGATCGAGATCAGAAGCAGCAATGCCTCACAGGGGACGCACACGCACCGTGTTCATATTCCTCCGACGCTACCCGTTCCGGTACAGCGAGCGTCGTGATTATCGGGGGCGTGACGGGCATACAGTTAATCGGTCGAGGTGACGTCGGTACAGGTGGCGGTGAAGATGGCGTCTCTGCCAGGGAATCTGTCACCCGTACACTGGTGCGTCTGGGGGGAGGCGGTATAGACCGTCTAGGAGAGGGTGATGGCGCATCCTCCGTCACCGAACCTGCAATCAAGAAAAGACACCGCAACAAGCGATCAACCAAACATGCTCTCAATCAACCAGCGCACCAATACATACCACTCCTGCCAGGCGGGGGAACAGGTCGAGGCGGTATATCCGGCGACGCTGGACGCTCCTCTTCGTCCGCCTTCAATGCTTGGAAAGGTGACTTTGGTGGCGGGGAAAGAGAGGGCGACGTTGGCGGCGTCGGCTTGGATCGGAAGTTTACAGGCGGTGGTGGTATAGGTCGGGTAATGCGTGGTGGCGCCATCTCATCCTCAGCCGCCTCGCCCTTGGACGTGTCGTGCTCGGTCTCAGCTGTCGTGCTACGCGCTACTGGCTCCGCTGTAACTTGCGCCTCCGCGTCGAGCGGGGCTGTGGCTGATGCTGGGACAGCCTCCGCTTCCTGTGTGGGAACGGTGCCTTGGGCGACGACATGGACTGATTGTTCTTCAGAGAATTCTGGGGAAGGCAGTGTATGCCCGTCGTGACCGTCACCTTGCTCCTCGGTATACGACGTGACTGCATGAACGAAGAAAGAAAAAGAAAAGAAGGGTCTACATTAATACCCAGATCCTACAACACGATGTACGACAAAGAAAAGGGGAGGGTTAGAAAAATCAAGATTCACCATCACGATGAGCTGGCACTTGGTCATCCTCGTCGACCTTGACATCGTCTTGGTCAGTCTCGACGTGCGGCTCAACAGCGTCGTGTTTGATGGATGGAACAGAGTCGTGTCTTGCTGGAACAGCAGGTGGAGGGGGAATCGTCTCCCCGTATTCCTCTGTATCTACATTGACTTCATCCTCGACATCAAGCGGTTCTTCGGATGGGGCTAGGGCTGGCTCATTGAATGATTGGCGTTGCGGGATTGGGGGAGGCCCAGCAAATGGGTTGAATGCGCCCATCTGGGCTAACCTGGCCGCAACTCGCTGGCGACGCGCTTCCTCGTCTTCCTCGTCTACCTCAACAGCTTCGGGAGGCTGCTCAAAAGGTACTTCCTCGTCATCAGCAGCCGTATGCATCGATTCCTCCTCAACATGGCTATCTGCGCTCTCTACAAGCTCCTCTTCCGCTTCTTGTTTCTCGGGTTCCTCGACGAGCTCGTGGGTGGGCACGGTAGGAGGGGGCGTCGGGCGCTGCTCAACATCGGCTGTGATATCCAGATGTTCGTCATAGGTTGCTTCAACAGACTCCGCTACTCCACCAATCTCCTTCTGGGAATATTCCGTGGTCAGGGATGCGTCATGAACGGCGTGATCGACGATCACGGGAAGTTCATCTGTGATAGGCGGTGACTGGACAGTCACACCCTCAGCTTCTTCAACGGGAGGCTCGGGTAGAGCGGTCGTGGGTGCATTCTTTGAGGATTTCTTGCGGGGAGGAGCGGCCCGACGTGGACCCGCGGGTACAGGCATCGAAGTTGGAGCGCGTGCGGCCACAGGCGGGGGAGACTCGGATTCATCCTTGCACTCTGAAGGAAAATTCGAGATGAGTAGATGGTTATAATATAAGAATTAAAGAGCACACCTGTTTCGGCGATCGCCTCAGGAACAGGAGATACGACGGCGGGTGGTTCATGAGAGAGTGACGTTACCAAAGCTGTGAAATACTATTGTCAGCGATAGTAGATTTAGAGCGTCATAGTTGATAGCACCTTCACGCGACTCCTTGAAAACGGTCGGCTGGTCGACAAGCGTTTCATCCTTGGCCACAGATGCAGGCGGTGCAGGCTCAGATTTGTGTACGACGGGTTTAGGAGCAACGATGGGGGGACCGAGGCCGAACCTGGCACCACCAAGACGGGCCATACGAGCTGCAATCGCCGCTCTGCGTTGTCTCTCCTCTTCTTCCGGGTCAGGATCCCCGCTATCGCCCTCGTGTGCGACCGCATCGCCCTCACGATTTAATGCTCCCTGGCTCTCAGCGGTTGGGCTTGCCAACGCACGAGGTGGAGGCGACCTCGAGGCCTCACGGCCAGTCACATCCACGTGGGCGATGCCTTCCTTGGACTCGTCTTCCGAGGATACAGAGGGTACTGTTGGGGGCGGCTTCCACTTGGGCCGTTCCACGTTGGGCTTGGGTGCAACTGGGGGTGGTAGACTGCCAAATCCACCCTTTCCCTGCAAAGCAGCCATGCGTTCCTTGAGGGACCCGCCGCGCCCGATGCTTTCCATCGCATCGGAGGCAGACATCCCAGCCGTACTCGGGGGCTTCCGCTCGCCCGCAGTCGGGCGGTCAGGCGACGTTGGGGGCGACGACGGCTTTGGTTTCCACTGGAGTCCACCCGGTTTGGGACGGGGTGGAGGTGGGCCAGGGGGAGTAGCTGGAGCGGCTCCGCCCTTGGTCTCGAATGCGGCGATCCTGTCGCGCAGCGAGCCTGGCTTTGGCTTTGGAGGGGACGATTGATCAGACATAAGATGGGAGTTGAGTTCAAGGATGGCGATGAGGCGTGCTGGACATGCTCGACGTACGCCTCACTCCAAGTTCTCACGCTCATTCTACTACAGGAGTAAGTGCTACATGGACTAGTTTTCGCGCCATTGGTATCCACAGCCAGCGCATCTAGAAAACGTGGTGAGAGACCCGGAGAGAAGGGCGTAGAGTCTGCGATACCGGTAGACTGTCGTCTATGAGATCTTGGACGATACTTAGAGATTATGGACGACGTACAAGTAGTCATTGGTTCATCAGCAGACCTAATCTGCAGCTGATAAAAATATGCTCTTCGATGGTTGCATTTATCACAACTCGCTGCGGACGGTATGAGCGCTACACTGAGCGATGAGGAAAAGACGTACCGTCTGTCGCGTCGGCATGCTTCCACATCTCATCGCCACCCAAAACGTCGTCGACTTCTTTACGCTTCATTCTCGTGCGCGAAGTCATCTACGGGATCGTTAGCAGCACAAGGAGACGTCCAAACTCTTCAGAGCCCACCTGCTTTGTGATTGGGAACTCGTACGCGCAGGTGTTGCAGGCCCATTTGTTGTAACCTGTCTCTGAAGAAATCGCTAGCAGATTTGCACATGTTGGACAGAAGAGCATTTCAAGGGAACTTCATCCACGAAAATCGCGCGAAGCCTGAGGATATGATGGCAACGTAACGATGGGTCCGAGAGGCGACACCTTTGGTCGAGCTTGACAATCTCAACCTTTTCGAGTACAGTATTCGTGAAGCCTCCCAGCGTGGAAGATATGCCTTCGAGGAAGATTTTGACTGTCTGCGCCGACGTGGTCCAAGTTCAACTTCCCACTGTCACATTCAAGCCGGCGGTTCGTTATGGCAGGCATGCAAACCAGACTGAATGTTTCTTGTTGTCCTCGAACGACGACTCTCGCAGGTATCCATCTCTCGACTCAAGGCTCGGAGGGGTTTCGGGAGTTTTCGCCTTGCTCAGAACAAGCCCCTAAATGCACATGCAGAAACTAATTCAAGTCTTTAAATTCGGGCCCATGAAGCCCCTATCAGGTTTTCTCTCTTTCTGCTTCCCCGCATTCTGCCACAAAGCTTACGCTACGCTCTCAGCTATAATACTACCCTAATCGCAGGGGATTGAAGGCTTTGAGAGCTTTCAGTACCCTAATTCCTTGGTAAATACCTGTATACTCGACTATTCCCAACTGTCTCGTCAGCCCGAGCACCTACGAGCAAGATGTTCAACCCCGGCGCTCTCCTTGCTCGAAGTTCAGCACCGTCTATGCCTCAAGCGTGCAAGTCATTCTCACTCAACTCGAATGTGTGTGTTGGAGACTTCATTGCGATAGTAGGTATGTCTTGGATCTCGATGCTTCCGTCTATCCGTCAACTGAGGTGCCGCTCTCCTGCTCGTAGCCTGCAGTATCGCTGGTATTGGGTTCTTCATCTGGGCCATCCATGCTATTCGCAAAATGCGCCAGTTCCCTTTCAAGTACCCTGAGGACATAGGTACGTGCCCCTGTTCCGTTTCTCTACCCATGATGGACCTTGGTATTTGCAGAGAAACCCAGTGAGAGGAGCGAAAGGGTCGATCCCTACCATGTCCAATCGACCTTTGATAAATCGCGCCTGGTCCAGCGGGGTGTCGTCCAAACACCCAGCCTTCCCGATCGCGTGCGGACTCGGTTGGCCATGTCTGAGCCTGAAGAGGGTTTTTACAGGCAATCGACCCCTATCTCATCTGACACCTACTCTACCCAAGGCTCGACGACTACGCCGCGCACGCCTCGTCGTCCCCCACCTGCCGGTAGAGTGTCCTGGAGGACCCCCTCGCACCGTCCGGGCCGTCATGAATCGCCCACGTTAGGCGGGGTTTATGGTGAAAGATACGAGTACGGGGTGAATGGTGAACACCTCAGGAATGTTAGCCCCTCGCGTGCGAGGGGTTCGCCGCTGCACAGGTCAGGCACCGGCTACGGATATCATGGATCCACGAAGCGAACTAAAGGGGACGCCACAATGCATGCGTCCTGAGGGTCCCTGTCAGACAGTCACAAAGGCCATGGAATGTACTGTTGTTGCAGGCTGACGACAGTAATACCTTATTCTCATCGCATACGTTATCGTCGTCATAGTTTACGGACGCTGTTGTGTGTGTACGTACCTACTGTGTCAATGCTCCACTGGCACGTTGGCGCTGCTTGTGAATATGCCGTGAACGTCGAACGCTGACAGTGAAGCACACCGACGGTCTGGTCCAGGTCATCACAAAAGTGACCAGATGACCCTGAATGATCCCACCCGGTCTTTGGCTCCACACTCGCGGGAAACGAGGGTCGCTTAGAAAAGGTCAATCAGACACGCCCTCGTCGGAAATTTCATGCCACGTACTGGCCGTGCAAACCGGATCCGCGGCCTGTGTTTCGGATGTAAAGGGGCATTTCTTGTCCATTCTCTGTCCAGCTTTGGGGATGGAGCGTCGTCACAGATCCGGGCTGGTCAGTGGTCACCAGACTAGATCGAGCCACTGGTGAGCTCCGGGTCCGGCTGACATTCCGCTTGACAAGCAGGTGACCGTGCGCCTCACAACACCTCCACTCAGTGGCAACAGGCACGCAAAACGTGTACGCTAGGCAAGGACAGTAGATGCCATACAGGGCGGATATATCAGGATCAGTAAGTAATACCCAGCATATGAGAAGAGGCTTGATAAGGCTCATGTAGGCATTTCCCATATCATATGATATTACTTTTCTAGAAGATACATATAAGCACCACAGCCAGCTCGTGTTTACCCATCGTAGATCCGGACTGGGACCTCTCTTGCATTCCAGTACCTCCTTACTGCGATGTCCGCCTTGTCTGGTGCTACCGTCCGTCTCTTCAACCATCTTCCGAAGCGAGAGGCAACTGGAGAAGTCCTTATATCTTTCTCTGCCATCTTTTACAAGCTCATCCCTCCTACAGGGCGGTCTCATCACTGGAACCAACCCTGCAGCGTTTACAACCTCGGATCCATTGAGGTTATGGATCATCCAAGTCGGTAAGCCTCCCATGCCAAGCCTCCCACCATCTGCTCAATGCTAGGTAGGTATCATCATCATCATGGCTCAGCTTCTCTCCCTTGGCCTCCGACGCCTCCGACAACCAAAGGTCATCGCCGAAGTGCTCGGCGGTATTCTGTTGGGTAGTCTATCTACCTTACTACCTCTCCTTTGCTCAACTCGCTTTGCGCCAGGCCCGACTGCATTCGGAAGGATACCAGGCTTCACAGAAAACATATTTCCTTCCGTGTCCCTCCCATACCTAACCCTTGTAGCTGATATCGGCCTTTGTCTCTTCCTCTTTCTTGTTGGCCTTGAAATCGACATCAACGTCATCAAGCGCAATGCACGCATGTCGGTCATCGTATCCTTGGCCGGAATCGCTCTTCCCTTTGGTCTCGGGAGCATCCTCTCCATCCCTCTATACCACCACTTCATCGACCCTTCCGTCCATTTCACATACTTTATGCTGTTCACAGGTGTCGCATACTCGATAACCGCGTTCCCCGTTCTTTGTCGTATCCTCACAGAACTCAAATTGCTCGATACCCACGTCGGTATCATCGTCCTCTCCGCCGGCGTCGGTAACGACATTGTCGGCTGGACGCTGCTCGCTTTGAGTGTTGCGCTCGTGAATGCCGGCTCTGGCCTGTCAGCGCTATGGATTCTGCTCGTCTGCGTCGCTTTTACCGTCTTTCTATTGTTTCCAGTCAAATTCGTCATGCACTGGCTGGCGCGCAAGACGGGTAGCACGGAAAATGGCCCCACCATGTTTTACATGACTGTCGTCATGATTCTTGTTTGGGCCTGTGCCTTCTTCACCGATGCTATCGGTGTGAATGCTATCTTTGGTGTGCCGCGCAGTACCCGGTCGTAATCCTTATCTGACTCATCCGCAGGTGCATTCCTTGCCGGACTTGTCGTCCCACGAGAGGGTGGTCTCGCAATCACCCTCACAGAGAAGCTTGAAGACATGGTGTCGATTGTCTTCCTTCCGCTCGTATGTATTGCATCTTCGTCATCGATTACTTTCACAACTTTGCCATACAAAGTACTTTACGTTGTCTGGCCTGAACACGAATCTCGGATTACTCGACAACGGTCAGCCTCCTCGAGGAACTCCTCCAGCGTGATTGTTGACACTGCGCTGATAGGCATTACATGGGCCTTCACCATTGCCATCATCGTTCTTTCCTTCTCGGGCAAGTTTGGTGGATGCACGATTGCGTCCAAAATTGCGGGTTATGGCTGGCGTGAATCGAGCACGATTGGTGCACTGATGAGTTGTAAAGGGTGAGTCGCCAAGCACTCCCTCATCTTTCCCGCCGCTCACCTTTCTGGTAGTTTGGTCGAACTCATTGTCCTGAACGTGGGGCTTCAGGCGGGGATTCTTTCACAGAGGGTCTTCTCCATGTTCGTTCTCGAGGCAGTCACTCTGACGTTCATTACCACCCCTCTCGTGCTGGCGCTCTACCCGCCTGAACGCCGTGTTCGGGTCGGTGCGATTACACCGATCGTGGAAGGCGACGAGCGTGGACAACGCGATGAGAAAGCGTCCATCATCACGGAAGAGCAGCCTTGGCGTCATCGGTTCACGGTCGTCCTCGACAAACTCGACCACATTCCCGGTGCGATGGCACTCACGCAGCTCGTCCTTCCGCCACACAGTACCCCGACCGACGTTATGTCGACGACGACGACGACGACCCAGACGATCGACAGGGTGACGAAGATCCCTGACGTGAGCATGGAAGCCCTTCAGCTCATCGAACTCTCCGATCGAACGTCTGCAATGATGAAATCGTCGGTTGCCGACAGTTTAATCCACACGGATCCTGTACTCGGCATATTCAAAATGTTTGGGGAGCTGAACGATTTGGCTGTGACGACGTCGCTGTCGGTCGTTCCATATGACGATTTCGCGCACAGTGTTGCGGAGCACGCGCAGAGACATGGGTCTCACCTCGTCTTGCTCCCCTGGCTGCCGTCCACCGCTTCGACGGTCGTCGATACGCCAGAAATGGGCATGGGAGACAATACCACGCCGAGAACTACCAAGGGTGACCACAACCCGTTCGACATTCTCTTTTCCAGCGTCTCAGGGAGCAAGACGGATAAACCTCCCTCGGTGATCCACTCTCAGTTCGTACGTGGGGTGTTTGCGCACAGCAAGACAGATGTGG
Source organism: Butyriboletus appendiculatus (assembly GCA_038093555.1). Classification (NCBI taxonomy): domain Eukaryota; kingdom Fungi; phylum Basidiomycota; class Agaricomycetes; order Boletales; family Boletaceae; genus Butyriboletus; species Butyriboletus appendiculatus. The sequence goes on from JBBPSL010000030.1 coordinate 26,084, forward strand.
CCTTGTTCATCGATACGGGGGATCGATCGGGTATCCGCCTCGGGGGGTCTGTGCATGTCTTTTTGCCCTTCTTTGGGGGACCGGACGATCGGCTGGCGCTCCAGCTTGTGGTACAGGTTTGTTTGAATCCGAGAATGACGGCGACCGTGGTGAGGATGGTGAAGCGCGAGGGGGCGGTAGACGCGGGTGTGCATCTGGGAGAGGAGCTGGAACGACCGTTGACAGCGCATCTGGAGGACAAGATGGACGCAAACGGGTTGGGGGTGTTTAATCCCCACATTGAGGGGTCTATGGGGACGCCGGTGGGTGGTGATATGTTATCTATGAGTTGTTCAGCGGATTGACGGCTGGCACCTTTTCTCTCCCCCCCCTTTTAGGCGCTCGGGTTCCAGGATACAATCTACGGCCATCAGACGACACAGATGCGTCTCGAATCTGAAACGGCCGACAACATCGTCTGGTCCACATACGCCTCCTCCCCCACCTCCTTGCCCGCCACTCACCCCGACGCCACCACACCCCTCCGCGACGCACTCTCGCGCATCCACTTTTCGGACGCACACACACCCGCACCAGTGCACGCCGCCATCCGCCATGCCCGTACCCTCCGGGAGACATCACCCCGACTCCTCATTGTCGCCGGTCGGTCGAGACGACTCGCGAAGGAGAGCCATAACGCGGAGATGAAGCGGGTGATGGAAAGCTGTCGGTCTGGGGTGGGCATGGAAGTGATGCGGAGGACGATTGGGGATGTCGGGGCTGCGATGGTCGTTGCTGGCTCGGTGAGTGGGGTGGTGGTGGTGCAGGCTGCCGAGGTGGGTTTGACAGGGGGTGTATTCTAGGACGTTGGGTGTTGAGTGCCGGGTGCAGGGCACTGGACGTTGGATCCTTATACCCACATTGTAGCCTATTGACGAGTAATTGATATTGATGCCCAGTCCGGCGTAGATGTAGATGTATTGGATGTAAGAAGAAGAAGGCTCCCCATGGGTGAAAGAACAACAGACTGGCTGGCTGGAGGACCGAATCAAGATATTAGACTAGTCACCTAAGTTACTGTCCTTCTATTAGAACACATATCCACGTGAGACTACCGTACTTGAGTCGGATGCGAACACTCACCATTTTCCAAATAGAATTTTAGCTATTCTTTTGAACAACAAGGCAGATGTTGATCATTTGATACCGCCTGAACCGGGGGACGGGATTAGTGGTGGCTATACCACAGCCACTGTTACTACTTTTACTCGTGCCCCTACTTAGCTAAGTGGCTTAGCGGTCTATTATGTAATATAGCATATACATAATGGAGCACCTTTCACAAAGCACACGGACAGGCCAAGGCCACATGTTGACTGCATGCGAGTTCATAGATATGGCGGTAGTAACGTCCGCTTACTCGGTAGGCCTGGCGGCCAGTTCTCGCAGATCTAAGTACATCCTTGTACAGGCATTGAAATTGAAGCTCCGCCCACAAGTGGTGGGAACTCCGACCTCGCTGCACTGCGCAATTGATTGATTAGTTAATTATTAATAAGTAAGTATTCTCCACACTGACAAATGCGGCGGTTTGATCACACGCTCCTTCCCTTTTGAGGTGGGGGGCTACATTCTGTAGTCAATAAATCCGGGTAAAATACCAAATTAAGAAACTTTTTACTGAATGTACCACTCCGCCAATGGGGACGTTACACTAGTAAAGTGGTTTCAGCTTACCCACCCTTAGAGCCTGTCGACAAGAAACTGCGGTATCACCCATACCCTGCGATTCCCTAGGCCCGATCTTGTAAGATGGATCATGAGGCGATCAAGTGAGCTATGGGATCGGTTCCGGTTCAAGGCAAAGCTAGTGATGTGGCCCACAACACCTCGCGACTGCAAGCACACCCAATGACATCAGGACGCAAAGTGTGTACGTTGGTTGAGCCAAGTAGATGGCATACAGGTCAGTCTGAGTGGTACCCAACATATGAGAAGAAGTTTGATATAATTGATGTGGACGTTTCCCGTGCAGCATATCATCTTTCCAGAACACTACATTTAAGCACCACAGAAAATCTCTGTTCACTCATTCCAGTCCCTCTTTACTGCAATGACCGCGTATTCAGGTGCTGTCATCCGCCTCTTCAACCGTTTTCCGAAGCGAGAGGCAACTGGAGAGGTCGTTCTGACTTTCTCTACCATCTTTTACAAACTCATCCCTCCTACAGGGCGGCCTCATCACTGGAACCAACCCTGCAGCATTTACAACCTCGGATCCACTGAGGTTATGGATCGTCCAAGTCGGTAAGCCTCCCATACCAAGCCTCCCACCATCTGCTCAATGCTGGGTAGGTATCATCATCATCATGGCTCAGCTTCTCTCTCTTGGCCTCCGACGCCTCCGACAACCAAAGGTCATCGCCGAAGTGCTCGGCGGTATTATACTAGGTATTCGATCTACTTCACTATCTCTTCCTTCCTCAACTCGTTTTGCACCAGGCCCGACAGCATTCGGCAGAATACCGGGTTTCACAGAAAACATATTTCCTTCCGTGTCCCTCCCATACCTATCCCTTGTAGCTGATATCGGTCTTTGTCTCTTCCTTTTCCTCGTCGGCCTCGAAATCGACATCGATGTTATCATGCGCAATGCACGGATGTCGGTCATCGTATCCTTGGCCGGAATCGCTCTTCCCTTTGGTCTCGGCGCCGCCCTCTCCATCCCTCTATACCACCACTTCATCGATCCTTCCGTCCATTTCACATACTTTATGCTGTTCACAGGTGTCGCATACTCGATAACCGCGTTCCCCGTTCTTTGTCGTATCCTCACAGAACTCAAATTGCTCGATACGCGCGTCGGTATCATCGTCCTCTCCGCCGGCGTTGGTAATGACATTATTGGCTGGACGCTACTCGCCTTGAGTGTTGCGCTCGTGAATGCCGGCTCTGGCCTGTCAGCGCTATGGATTCTGCTCGTCTGCGTCGCTTTTACCGTCTTTCTGTTGTTACCAGTCAAATTCGTCATGCACTGGCTGGCGCGCAAGACGGGTAGCACGGAGAACGGCCCCACCATGTTTTACATGACTGTCGTCATGATGCTTGTTTGGGCCTGTGCCTTCTTCACCGATGCTATCGGTGTGAATGCCATCTTTGGTGTGCCCCTCGGTGTCCAGTCGTAATTTTTATCTGACTCATCTGCAGGTGCATTCCTTGCCGGACTTGTGGTCCCGCGAGAGGGTGGTCTGACAATTACCCTCACAGAGAAACTGGAAGACATGGTCTTGATCATCTTCCTTCCGCTCGTACGTATCCCATCCTAGTTGCCGGTTGCATTCACAAGTTTGTCGTGTAAAGTACTTTACGTTGTCTGGCTTGAACACGAATCTCGGATTACTCGACAACGGTCAGCCTCCTCGAGGAACTCATCTAGTGTGGTTGTTGACACTGCGCTGATAGGTATTACATGGGCCTTCACCATTGCCATCATCGTTCTTGCCTTCTTGGGCAAGTTTGGTGGATGCATGATTGCGTCCAGGGTGGCGGGCTATGGTTGGCGTGAATCGAGCACGATTGGTGCATTGATGAGTTGTAAAGGGTGAGTCGCCGAGCACACCCTCATATTTCCCGTCGCTCATCTCTCTGGTAGTCTGGTCGAACTCATTGTCCTGAACGTGGGGCTTCAGGCAGGGATTCTTTCACAGAGGGTCTTCTCCATGTTCGTTCTCGAGGCAGTCACTCTGACGTTCATTACCACCCCCCTCGTGCTGGCACTCTACCCTCCTGAACGCCGCGTTCGGGTCGGTGCAACCGTGGAAGGCGACGAGTATAGCCAACGCGATGAGAAAGCGTCCATCATCACGGAAGAGCAGCCCTGGCGTCATCGGTTTACGGTCGTCCTCGACAAACTCGACCACATTCCCGGTGCGATGGCACTCACGCAACTCATCCTTCCACCGCGCGGTATCCCGTCTGGCGTCGCGTCGACTACGACAACAACCCATACGATCGACAAGGTGATGGAGGTCCCTGACGTGAGTATAGAAGCGCTTCAGCTCATAGAGCTGTCTGATTGGACGTCTGCCATGATGAAATCGTCCGTTGCCGACAGGTTAGTCCACACAGATCCTGTACTCGGTATATTCAGGATGTTTGGGGAGCTGAATGAGTTGGCTGTGACGACGTCGCTGTCGGTCGTTCCATATGACGATTTCGCGCACAGTGTTGCGGAGCACGCGCAGAGACATGGGTCTCACCTCATCTTGCTCCCGTGGCTGCTGCTCACTCCTCCGACGGCTGTCGATACACCAGAAACAGACACGAGTGAGAGGGGGGCCAAGGGCAACCACAACCCATTCGACTCCCTCTTTGGTAATGTCTCAGGAAGCAAGACAGGTCAACCTCCGTCGGAGGTCCACTCCCAATTCGTACGCGGGGTGTTTGCACAGAGAAAGACGGACGTGGCCTTGTTCATCGACACGGGCGATCAATTGGGTATCCGCCTCGGGGGGTCTGTGCATGTGTTTCTGCCGTTCTTTGGGGGACCGGACGATCGGCTGGCACTCGAGCTTGTGGTTCAGCTTTGTTCGAACCCGAGGATGACGGCGACAGTGGTGAGGATGGTGGAACGCGAGGGTGTAGTGGACACCAGTGGGCGTCTGGAAGAGTATTTGGAACGACCCCCGATGGCACATTCCAAGGACAGGATGGATGCGAGTGGGCCGATGGCGCTTATTCCGCGCGGCGACGAGTCTATGGGGTCGGTATGTTGTGATGCCATCTATTATTTCTTATTCTGTTCAGTTGATTGACACCTCCCCTCCCTCCCCCTCTCCCTCTTATATAGATGATTGGGCTCCATGGTACGATCCACAGTCGACAGACTCTCAAATCTGAAACAGCCGATAACATTGCCTGGTCCAAATACGCCTCCCACACCGATGCCGCCACCCCCACCCTCCGTGATGCCCTTTCGCGGATCCACTTCTCCGACGCGCACACCCCGACACCAGTGCACGCCGCCATCCGCCATGCCCGTGCCCTCCGGGTGACCTCCCCCCGACTCCTCATCGTCGCCGGCCGGTCGAGACGACTCGTGAAGGAGAGCCATGATGCGGAGATGAAGCGCGTGGTGGAGACCCGTTGGCCTAATGTCGGGGCGGAGGTCATGCGAGGGACGATTGGGGACATCGGGGCTGCGATGGTCGTGGCTGTTGGTTCGCCAAGTGGAGTTCTGGTGGTGCAGGCTGCCGAGGTGGGTTTGGAAGGGGTGTGATCTCGGTCGTCGAGCGTCAAGTGCTGGACGCTTGTATTCTCGTTGGTAACTTACTGAAAAGTCATCATACTAGATCGTCATCGAGCTTATTATCTTGCTTTGCGTCGTAGTCACCTGTCAAGTCATGCTCGGGTGTCGGTCTCAGTTTGATCATTACTTTTTACCCCTAAAATGTTTCCGGTGCGCAGCTGCTTCAAGGTGCGCAAACGGTCCCGCACTGCCTCTTATAACCCCTGTACAGCAAGTTACATTGGGAAGTCTCCCTACGCTGAGCGCACGATCCAACCGTATCACATATTAACTTTTTTTTGGTCCCTTCGCGCCTGGTGGTCATTTCCGTTCGCGTGCTTGATCGGGATCTTCCAACCAATCATCAATCCGGTTAGTCTCAGTGTATTCATACGACAATTGTCTGACATACCTGCAGGCCTGAGCATGCGAATTGGAGGCCACCATGATCCAGTCACACCTGAAGGCAACAAACCTTTAAAGATAGCTGTTCGCCCCAGTGCCCCACCTGCAATTCGCGAATGTAACATTCTTCTAGATCGGCCCTACAGAGACTTCAATGAATGCTACGACCTTGACGACGCGGCCGAGGGCTCGACAATGTTCATGTACCTGCTACCATCATTCGCATGCCCGTGCCCGGAGACTTGCACGCCATCATCGACATCCACAAGCGCACAGCAGTGCTATGCGCGTACCTCAGGCACGAAGGAGTCGTGTGCAGCCGATCCCTCCACACACGTTGGTAATTCTCTCGTCCTATCTACCCGCAAGGAAATCGTTCAGCCTGCATTGATGTCAAGTCATTTCGCACGTCTGATGACCAGGTGGTGGCCCTTTCTTTACGCCGACTGAATTGTCCGCTGCGCCTTCGTGACTGGGATGTGTTCACCTAAGTTGATCTAGGACTAAGATTGATATTTCGCACTAGTGGAGTTGTATGTACGTGCGTTCAAGAGAACTTGTTATTACGCTCACGACAACCGTTCACTGTGGTGCTCATCGAACATCCTGGAGTGGATAATGACTGACTCGGAGTGTGTCAAGGGGGGGATTTGAGCATACAGAGACATTGCATAACGAATATAGCTCCCATCCAGCATGTAAAGTTGAGACACACATGTACTGAATGATCAAGTCAAGTGAGTGTAGTGACGTAGCATCTGCTAGCTGTAAACATGCAACTCCGAACATCCGACAAGTCTCTCCAAACGAGAAATGGTCAGGTTACGAGCTACTTTCATCATCCGACTCAGGTCTCGCCCCTTTGTCTTTCTTGAGAAGCAACAGCGGCGGCTACGGTTGCATCTCCGTCCGGACCCTTATAAGTGAAGCCCTGGCTCTCAGATTGATTAAGTTCGCTGGATTTCATGGATTGAGCCTTCCACTTCTACTAGGTTTCATAAGTAGTCGAAGACAATGTACGTGCTGATCCGAACAAACCAGGCTGGCCGCAACTGCAGGGTCCCACCCAAAGGTTGCCAATCTGATAATGTATAGTGGCTGCCCGGAATACAATTGGCATTAAAAGCTGTCTTTAATTGCTGGAAATCGGTTGTAATAACAATGATTATTGACTTTCATTGCATTCTGTCTGAACCGGGTTGATTGTTGATCACTAGCACACTTGCAAGCCAGGGCCTCAGGGGGCTGGGCTTGGCCCTATAGCATCACTATGTGTGAGCACATCAATCTGGAGACTGGGGGTGAGCAACGCCGCTGAACTAACCCTTGAAAACATTCGATGGCCTGCGGTCTCGCAGACCTGTGTGTTTGTACAGACATTTAATATCAAACTCTGGTCACTCTAGGCCACGTAGCAGTTCCAGCGCACTCGTGTAACAGAAATGCCCCTAATTGTTGTGGCAAATTGGCCGCGTGGGAAAAACGTGAGCAAAAATGCCTCTCATGCTCTCACTGTCGGTCGACCACAGCACCTCAATGCGAGCACGGAGTTTGATGGAGATGGTAATACCATTTGACTGACAGTCTGAGATAGTCCTGGGGAACATTTTCTGGGTTGACGCGTGCTGAAAAAAACTGAATTAAAAATTCCGGGCCTCCGGGATTCAACGAGATTTGTTTCTCTGCACATTTTGGACGGTGGAAGACTTAAAGCGATGTATTCACACTAGTAAAACACTCCCTAGGTACTAGAGCCAGCCTCTCCATTCCTCTCACTGTACTCTCACCCAGATTGGGGGCATTTCCATGTGTGCGAAAGTGAGCGAGAGTTCGTCTGATGTGGCAAAAAGACATACTGTATTCTTGTTCGTAATCAAGTTTCAAGTCTTAGACCTATACGGTGCACACATTTCAGGCTCTGCTGACCTCGTGGCATGTCTCTGACACACAACCTCGAGCAGCAAATCCCGAAAACTAAAAACATCATATTTTTCCATTAGTCAACCCGGAAAATGTTCCCCAGGATCATCATCTGAGTCAAGTGCCTCGACGCCAGTACGGAATTCGATGGAGATGGTACCACTGTGTCAATGTTCGACAGACGACGAGGCTTTTTGCTCACATCTTTCCCCACGCGGCCAAGAACAACGAACTTTGCCCAGGCCAGCCTTTTCAAAATACAACTTCTGGAGCAGGGATAGGAGATGATATAGCTCTTTGGACTGCGTGGGCGAGATGTTTGATCGCCTCAATGGTGAGCACACGGCAAGCTGAACTTTTCAGCGATCGGAGTCTGATCGAATTCTGCCATTGAAATCTTCCATGGGTTCAAGCAACTGCCAGCTATCGCCATAGGCAGGACAGCAGTGTCACAGTTCTGCCAACAACATAACTTCTTGGCCAACCAATCAAACACCTTCAGGTACGGTATACCGTAAAGCGAATTCAGCTTCCCCACCTTAGAACCTGTCTACAAAAAACTGCGGCATCAGCACCCTGCGGTTCCCTAAGCCCAGTCTCGGAGATGGACTTTGGGATCGATCCAGTGAGCTCCGGGCTCGGTCGACTTCCGATTCAAGACAAAGCCAGATGATACGACTCACAACGCCTCACGGATGCAAGCACACACAGTGGCATCAGGACGTAAGATGTGTACGCTGGTTGAGGCAAGTAGATGCATACAGGGCCATCAGGTCAGTGGTGCCCTATATATGATAAGAAGTTTCTTATTACTGACTAGTAGGCATTTGCCGTATCAATTCATACCGCATATTCCCTCTTCAGAATGTACATATAAGCACCACAGCCAGCCCGTGTTCACCCATCCCAGACCCGGCCTGTGACTTCTCTTGCATTCCAGTCCCTTTTTACTGCAATGGGCCGATTCTCTGGTGCTACTATCCGCCTCTTCAGCCATTTTCTGAAGCGAGAGGTAACTGGAGAGGTCGTTCTGACTTTCTTTGCCATCTTTCACAAATTCATTCCTTCCTACAGGGCGGTCTCATCACTGGGACTAACCCTGCAGCGTTTACAACCTCAGATCCACTGAGGTTATGGATCGTCCAAGTCGGTAAGCCTCCCATACCAAAGCTCCCGCGATTTGCTCATATGATAGATAGGTATAATCATCATTATGTCTCAGCTTCTCTCCCTTGGCCTCCGACGCCTCAGACAACCAAAGGTCATCGCCGAAGTGCTCGGCGGTGTTCTATTAGGTATTCGATCTACTTCACTATCTTCCGCTTGCTCAATTCGCTTTCCACCAGGCCCAACTGCATTCGGAAGGATACCAGGCTTCACAGAAAACATATTTCCTTCCGTGTCCCTCCCATACCTATCCCTTGTAGCCGATATTGGCCTTTGTCTCTTCCTTTTCCTCGTTGGTCTCGAAATCGACATCAGCCTCGTCAAACGCAACGCACGCGTGTCTGTCTTCGTATCCTTGGCCGGAATCGTTCTTCCCTTTGGTCTCGGCACCGCCCTCTCCATCCCTCTATACAACCACTTCATCGACCCTTCCGTCCACTTCACGTACTTTATGCTTTTCACAGGTGTCGCATACTCGATTTCTGCACTTCCCATTCTATGTCGTATCCTCACAGAGCTCCAACTGCTCGATATGCCTGTCGGCATCATCGTCCTCTCCGCCGGCGTCAGTAACGACATTGTCGGCTGGACGCTACTCGCCTTGAGTGTTGCGCTCGTGAATGCCAGCTCGGTCCTGTCAGCGCTATGGATTCTGCTCGTCTGCGTCGCTTTCATCGTCTTTCTGTTGTTTCCAGTCAACATCGTCATGCACTGGTTAGCGCGCAAGACAGGTAGCACGGAGAACGGCCCCACCATGCTCTACATGACTGTCGTCATGATGCTTGTTTGGGCCTGTGCCTTCTTCACCGATGCTATCGGTGTGAATGCCATCTTTGGTGTGCCCCTCGGTGTCCAGTCGTAATTTTTATCTGACTCATCTGCAGGTGCATTCCTTGCCGGACTTGTGGTCCCGCGAGAGGGTGGTCTGACAATTACCCTCACAGAGAAACTGGAAGACATGGTCTTGATCATCTTCCTTCCGCTCGTACGTATCCCATCCTAGTTGCCGGTTGCATTCACAAGTTTGTCGTGTAAAGTACTTTACGTTGTCTGGTCTGAACACGAATCTCGGATTACTCGACGACGGTCAGCCTCCTCGAGGAACTCATTTTGCGTGGATGTTGACACTGCGCTGATAGGCATTACATGGGCCTTCACCATTGCCATCATCGTTCTTGCCTTCTTGGGCAAGTTTGGTGGATGCATGGTTGCGTCTAGGGGGGTGGGTTATGGCTGGCGTGAGTCCAGCGCGATCGGTGCCCTGATGAGTTGTAAAGGGTTAGCCACCAAGCACTCCCTCATCTTTCCCGTCGCTCATCTCTCTGGTAGTCTGGTCGAACTCATTGTCCTGAACGTGGGGCTTCAGGCGGGGATTCTTTCGCAGAGGGTCTTCTCCATGTTCGTCCTCCAGGCCCTCACTCTGACGTTCATTACCACCCCTCTCGTGCTGGCAATCTACCCGCCTGAACGCCGTGTTCGAGTCGGTGCGACTCCACCGCCGGTGGAAGACGACGAGCGTGGACAATGTGATGAGAAAGCGTCGATCATCACCGAGGAGCAGCCTTGGCGTCATCGGTTCACGGTCGTCCTCGACAAACTCAACCACGTTCCCGGTGCGATGGCACTCACGCAACTCATCCTTCCGCCACGCGGTATCCCGTCTGACGTCACGCCGACTACGACCACGCCCAACAAAATTGACAAGGTGATGAAGATCCCTGACGTGAGCGTGGAAGCGCTTCAGCTCATCGAGCTCACTGATTGGACGTCTGCCATGATGAAATCGTCTGTTGCCGACAGTTTGGTCCACACGGATCCTGTACTCGGTATATTCAAGATGTTTGGGGAGCTGAACGAGTTGGTTGTCACGCCGTCGCTGTCGGTCGTTCCATATGACGACTTCGCGCACAGCGTTGTGGAGCACGCGCAGGGACATGGGTCTCACCTCGTCTTGCTCCCGTGGCTGCTGCCCACTCCTCCGACGGCCGTCGATACACCAGAAACAGACACGAGTGAGAGGGGGGCCAAGGGCAACCACAACCCATTCGACTCCCTCTTTGGTAATGTCTCAGGAAGCAAGACAGGTCAACCTCCGTCGGAGGTCCACTCCCAATTCGTACGCGGGGTGTTTGCACAGAGCAAGACGGACGTGGCCTTGTTCATCGATACAGGCGATCGATCGAGTGTCCGCCTCGGGGGGTCTGTGCATGTGTTTCTGCCGTTCTTTGGGGGATCGGACGATCGGCTGGCACTCGAGCTTGTGGTTCAGCTTTGTTTGAACCCGAGGATGACGGCGACGGTGGTGAGGATGGTGGAACGCGAGGGGATGGCGGACACGAGTGGGCGTCTGGGAGGGGCATTGGAACGACCGCCGTTGATACATTCTAAGGATAGGGTGGATGCGAGCAGGCTGAGGTCGCTCATCCCGCGTGTCGACGGGTCTATGGGGACATCGGTACGTTGTGATGCGATGTCGTCTATTATGTGGTATGTTGTTCAGCAGATTGACCTCCCTCTCTCCCTTATATAGATGATCGGGCTTCAGGGTACGAACCTCAGTCGACAGACGACCCAGATACGTCTCGAATCTGAAACAGCCGATGACATTGCCTGGTCCAAATACGCCTCCTCCACCTCCTCGTCCGCCACCCATACTTCGTCCTCATCCGCTAATACGCACGCTGACGCCGCCACTGCCACCCTCCGTGATGCCCTCTCGCGGATCCACTTCTCCGACGCGCACACCCCGACACCAGTGCACGCCGCCATCCGCCACGCCCGCGCCCTTCGGGAGACCTCCCCTCGACTCCTCATCGTTGCCGGCCGGTCGAGACGACTCGTGAAGGAGAGCCATGATGCGGAGATGAAGCGAGTAACGGAGGCCTGTCGGCCTGGTGTTGGGGTGGAGGTCATGCGGAAGACGTTTGGAGACGTCGGGACTGCGATGGTCGTGGCTGTTGGGTCGCCGAGTGGGGTCGTGGTGGTGCACGCTGCCGAGGTGGGGGCGATGATCTAGGACGTTGAGCGTTGAAAAGTTGAATGCTATGGAAAGAGTCCCCGACACTATGCCGTCGAGCGTATGGTCGTGCTTTGGGTCGTAATTATCCGTGTTTTCAAGTTATGCTCGGGAGCCTGTCTCAATTAGATTCGATCTGGGTGCGCACACGAAACGGACGGACTAGCTTGGGTGCGGTGGCTAATGATCATTGAACAAGAATACAAGAGGAGAGAGACCGGGAGAGGAATAAGATAGGAAACGATGTTCATCACACCATTCATGCCTTCTTTTCCTTGTCCTTCTTTTCTTTCTTTTCTTTCTTGTCCTTTTTCTCCTTTTTCTCCTTCTTCTCTTTTGATGGGCTGTGCTGTCGGAGAGGGAGTCAACACAAGGAAAGACGTACGCAGACACCATCGTACACACCTCTGGTACCACAGCAGCCTTGGCGGCTTTTTTGAGCGCCTTCTTCTCCTCCTTGGATAACTTGACCTTCTTGGCCGGCCGTTCTTCCTTGTCCTCTTCCGCATCACCCTCGCCATCAATGTCCATCGCCTCGCTTGGCCGCCGCTTCTTCCCTTTCTTCTCGCCCTCGCCCTTGTCCGTCTCTTTCTCCTTGGCTCTCACCTTGTCCTTTCCCTTGTCCTTGGCCTTTTCCTTGCTCTTTTCCTTTCCCTTATTTTTCTCCTTGTCCTTGTGTTTACTCTTCTTTGGCGGCGGCGACGCCTCGATCAGAGGTAACACGGGCTCGGGATCCTCCATCTCTACATCGTCAACCCGTTGCCGCGCCTCGCCTTCCTCTTCCTCTTCCTTGTCCTCGTCCTCGTCATCATCGAGCGCAAGACTATCCAACACCCGGCGGATGGCATCTGCGTTCTTTGAGGGCGGTGTACCCGTTTCGAAAAATGCGAGACGTTCCTCGACTTGTGCGCGAAGGGCTTCGCCAAATTTAGGAGTGGGGTTGTCTAGGCGTTGGGAGACACGTTGGTTGGGCGTCCGTACGCAAAATTGGACGGAACGTACCCGTGTAACAGTCTATCCGCGAAGCAATCGAACACTTGTTTGCCAGGAACCGCGATATTCGGCCCTTGTGTTTCGGGTCGGCACGACCGATGAAGGAGGAGTGGTACAGGAGGCCATACTATGATCGCGTGGGATGAGATGAGAACGGGTGGTCACTGTCAGGTGAAGCCCGCCTCGCTTACCTTGGGCGTGTTGCCTTTTGTCTTGAGCGCTCGGAAGAGAGCCTTTTCGGCGCCGAGAATCTGGACGGTCGAGGCGGGGTATTTGCTGAGGTTGGTCAGACTGCCTGCGTGGCTGATCAGTCGTGCGCCGATGCGTTCTCCGAGGAGGGCCGTCAGCGATGGTGCGACGAGGTTCATTTTTTCAGACAGATAGGCGACGAGGGATTTGCGGTAATCGGCGATGGAGACGACGCGGACGGCAAAGGCGGAGATGTTGAGCATGTCGATCTCGGAGATGGACGACCCCATCGACCCACGGGCGGCGTCGAGGATGTTTTGTGCGAGCGTCGCGTTGTCGTCGATGATGGTCGCCAGTTCGGGGAGTTTGTCCTCTGACAAGGTGTCCTTGTCCCCGATGAACTGCGCGAGACGTGCATATTGGTAGTTATCCGGCACGAGCTTGATGAGTTCGGGAAAATGATAACCATACCACTCCCGAATGCGCATCGCAAAGAGGTTGACGTCCTTGTCGAGTTGATCGAGAAGTGCGATGGCTTGGATGATCATATTGTCCACCCGATTCACGTTGAACTTGAGTTTGGCGCGGGAAAAGGAGTGGCCGAGACCGAGTTGGGCTTTGACGAGGTCGTTGGCGTCGAGGCCTTTGACGAATTTGTGGGCGTGTTGACGGATGCCGCGTAGGATTTCTTGGGCGTCCTCGGAAGCATCGCATTTGAGGCCTGTGCCGTCCAAGACGGCGTTGGCGAGTGCAGAATCGTGGACAATGAGCTTTACTTTGGAGGATTTCTTTCCGCCCTTGGAGAGGTTGAGCTCGAGCAGGGATTTCAGCTGGTCGTTCAGTATGCCTATCATCCCAAAAATCTCGCGTGAGCAGAAAAAAAAAAAAGGCAGAAACGTCAAGCCACCACACGCACCCTCGGAAATGTCGTTTATGTTCTCGAGCGCGTCAGCGGCGCTCTTGAAGGGGGAAAAGCTGAGGAGGGTGACCATCTTGGCGAACTTTGAAAAGTCGTTTATCGAGTCTTGGACGGCCTTGGTTTGTGAACCGACCACATCGTGGAGTTTGACCTCGAAGATGGCATAGCCCGAGGCTGTCTCAAACAGCGCGTGAGTCGCCATGGTGTGTGTGTTGCTCGCCGTGCGCGACGTCGACCGACGGTGCCTATCAAATTTTGGCGACTGCTACACAAGTCCCGTTTTGGACATTTGCTCACACGGTTCATGGTTGGATTTGGTAGACCTGCTAAGCGTGTTGGAAGGTTTGCAACGAGTTTGCACGCTCCACCACCGCCGTGTTCACCGTTTGGAACGTTTTGGGACGTTTGAGGCTATCTGCCACTTCATGGTGTGTAAGTCGTGGCTGTACTAATTTTTTTTTTTTTGGCCAGCGCGTTGTTGGTTGGCGCCGTGGCACTGTGGACCATGAGCGCCGACGGGCAGTGTGAGCAGGAGAATCGCCTAGGGCTGCGGGTTCTATCATATGGAAGAAGAAGCCATCGCATTTCCCCCAGATTGGATCAAGGCAGGCATGGGACAGAATGTCGTTCTTGTCGGTGGCCCTGCTCAAGGATGGCGATTCAAGTCACGGCAAACATTCTTTTTGCTGTCCTTTTGTTGGGCCACTGGCCGGACGCATTCCAGTTTTGCGTTTTCCTTGGCGGCGTTCGCGGACGACTCGGTCATGAAGCTCGTGCCCAGCCGGAACATGGTGTTCATTTGTGCAAGAATGGGATGTTTGCCAACGCGGAAACGAAAGGCATCCCTTGAAAAAAAATCGGCCGATGCTGATACCCCCTGATGGCACAGATCTGCCAATCGGCCGATGTGACAACCCGCTAACATTTGCCTCGCCGTGTTGGTCTCAAGGAACTTGCAGCGGCCATCAACACTGTCTCTGCCTCCTGCAGGCAAACCATCCACATCTTTCTACCAGCACGAGGATTGATGCAGAGAATCTCATCGCGCGCTAGACAACAACGCGCAAGCCTCATGCGAACTCATACAAAGGTTTCACGTTTTGTGCCAGTCAAGGCCGCATTTTCTGGGTGAGTCACGGGCCGGTTCGCACCTGCCTAAACGGGGCCGCTGCGTCTAGGATGTCTGTTCGAGAATAGGCATGCCATGGGCATGTCTTGTACTTGAGATACCCATACAGTGTTCATTGGTTGCTGTGGACGAGCGCAAAGAGAAGCTTCGAGAAGGGTCGCATGACTCGGTGCCCCACCGCACACGGCACTGATCCAGTGTGGTTACGGACGCGGCGGTGTCCAAACATTTGAGCCCTGTAGGGTCACGTGCTGTGATATGATTGGACACATTCTATTGGGTCCAATATATTATATTTACAGATGCCGCCTCGTGTCCTGCCTCAAGGAGGACTTATAACTCGCGTCTTCCCTCTTCCCTCTCTTATCCGCGTACCTTTAGGTCCTAGGTGCTCGACTGCCCGGGCCACTGCGGTCACTCTCCAACCGAGCTCGCTCGTGGTTCGGTCCCTACTTTCATATAGGTGCGATCGTTCTCGATGTCATTCACCGTTGCAGGCTCGCTCACAGTCGCGCCGCAGGACCCGTTCTCTCCACTCCACCTCACACCCCGCCTCTGCCTTCGTTCCGCCACGACACTTTTATATTTGATCACGATCGTCATGTACAAGTCTCGCCACTCCCAAACCAGCCCATGTTTCGTCCCGGACACACCAAAGCTTCGAAAGCTGTCCCTCCCAGAGGAGCCGTGCATTGGCCCCTCACGTCCTGCGACAAGTGCCGACATGCGGCGGCCGCAGACCCCCGCCATGGTGCCGGCATCATCCTCCAGGGCCAATCCCACTGCTGGACAGCCCGCCAAGCCCCTGAGGTCAATTCTCAAGGGAAGCAAGAACGCGTTGCCCCGCGACTCGTATGACAGCGATGCGGAGACAATAGCTGCCAAAAAGGCGGTCTGCTCTCGGTACAACATTCCCAACGTGTTGCCCCCCAGATCGCACTTGGGTAAGTGCACGTCCCCAAACTCACCTTATCACTTTTTTTCTTCCCACGCTCAAACCTGTCTATCATTACATACACCTTATCTGATCCATTATGGCAGTGCCCATGAAACCGCCCGCGTTCGATTTGCATTGGCTACTGCTTCCTTTCGATCCACGACGATCGAAGCGACTCCTTCGCTTTGATATGGCCTTCCCGGTGGATGATGTCGTCTTCCAGCTGGACCCTGGTCGTCGGATGAAACTCTCCGAGACCGAGCTGAACAAACTCGCGGCAAATGGTACCATGACAAAGATGACCATCACGTTCGAGCACAAGCCGTTCTCTTGGGAGGTGGACGTCAAGAACGCCCGCGGGATCCGGTGCCGAGATGTGTTCGAGGCGATATACGAGACCTTCAACGAGCAGCTCACTCTTGAGGAGCGGAGGCTGGTCCGCGACCGCAGGGCAGTCGAGGACGCTTTTCAACTTCGCTGCGAACTTGCTCCCGGCCTTCCAGCGGTCGAGCGTTCCTTGGGGTGGAAGAGGGTGGACGTCCTTTGCCACCATACGATCTTCCTCGGCTTGACGCAACCCAAATCTGGCAGTGATTGGGTTCTAAATCTTGGTACACTCCCTCGTATCCGTGGCCTGTCAATATGAGCACCTAACGATTTCTATGTATGCTAACGACCATCTGGTACGTGTGCATTCTCGGTTTGCTTCATGCAACGCCAAGCTCACCCCCATGGTCAGGACAGGCTCCCCATATACTTGTGCACGTTCCTTCATATCATCAATCACACTCACGTCAGTACCACATTCGCATCATCGCATGTTTTCTTGTTTTCTCTGATACCCACTCGTTGGTCTATTACGTACATCTGGTTTAAGTTTATCATACGGGGATACTTGTTTCAGTGGCCTATCTAGTTGCCACGAGAGGCAGATCAGGCGTTCCGACTGACCCCCTCGCCTCGAACATGTTTATCTCACTTTCCCCAGACGCAGTTTTGCGCCTGTGCTATGTGCTTCTGTATTGTCTCCTTTTCTACCTCGAGAGGACATGTATGATTCGGGACATACCAGCGTTAACTCGCATTCCCCGTTCCTGGTGTTTGGATTCTTCGTCGCATCAGCCTACACATGTCACCAACATGTTACTACTCACAGAATATGAATACGGATCTCATCCGATGGAAGGGCAGAGCATATCTGCCTATCTATAGCATGCGGGACTTGAAAATGCGACGCACGATTGTCTCTTGTGCCGATCGGCTGGACACCCTGAATCTCTGTGGACGAGCGCGTGGCGTAGTCGTGGCCAGCGGAGAACATCAAAGAAAACCAGAGAAGGGTCCATGAAAAGACACGAGACCTAGATAACATGCATACGACCGCGGCAACGCGTGCCGGAGATGATCGATAGGAGAGCACCATCTTCTGAGAATCGTAAACCAACGGACGATGGACCAGGCTGTGTCTGGAACTTGTGGAGCCAAAGAGGCTACCAACAACACGCGTAACGAACGGTTTCCACATCACCTGCCGCGTGTTTGACCGGGCATCGAAACGTTGGATGGGCGTGATGTTTCGCGTACTTGCAAAGGTAGACAGTGATTGGATGCTTTTTTTTTTATGTTCTGGATGTGATGGACGTGGAGTACCCTAAATATAAGGGGTGTCCCGATTCTGGAAAGTTGGTCCCGGGATAGAGGAGACTCGAACGTATCCCTACTCTCATTTGAAATTGGAGTGGTGAGGCAAAGGGGTGGGGGTAGAGATTCCACCATATGGTAGACTGGACTGGTCTGGGTCGTTAGCTTCGATGGGGAGTGCTTGCCATGAGATGAATCATTTAAATTTGTGAGAGGGCTGCCCTATCTGTGGGGGTGGTTGGG
This sequence comes from Butyriboletus appendiculatus, assembly GCA_038093555.1. NCBI lineage: Eukaryota > Fungi > Basidiomycota > Agaricomycetes > Boletales > Boletaceae > Butyriboletus > Butyriboletus appendiculatus. Next base: position 43,909 of record JBBPSL010000030.1, read on the forward strand.
GGTGGGGGTCGATCATCGCGTGCGCGGCACTGAAAGTGACAGGCGTTGTCGCGGGGTAGTCCATTGAAGAACAAAGGTTCAACTTGGCTCCGCGCCCAAGTTGACAGCTACGGCCGATCTAAGGGGGGCACTTGCCGTTGGCACTGTGAAAAAGTCGAATGTCCTCAACATGCGGTGGTGAATACCTGACATGTGCTCAAGTGAACAACTGAGCAGCGATAGCAATACTGCGGCCGAGGAACCCACATTGATAGCGGTTCGGAATTATTCGGCATACAGGCGGAAGTTGAATATATATCTCCGACTGAAACTGGCTAGTGGTTTACTCCTTGGCCACTTCAAAAAAGTGGAAAGAGGTAATAATGCATCAGCGAGCAAACGTTAAACAGTCCCGTAAAATTGCAAGACGACGAGCTTGAGGCTTGGGCAGAAGGCGGCACTCTGTGTGACGAGACAAACGGGTCGCGAGACTCCGAACCTCTCTAGATCTCACTTTGGAGGTGATGCAGTACTTACGACGCTTACTGTTCCTTTACACTTCTGAGACAAGGGCAGTTATAGTAGTACCGCCCGACACTGGCTGCAGCTTTCAGGGCATGATGCATGATGGTGACCCCAATTTGCCGATCCATAAAAAGACCAAGCACTGCCAGTGGCGGTGGCCATGCCAGTAGCGCATTAGGCCAGGCTTGGCATTATGGGCTCACCCACGGAATGTCAACGGAACTTTGGCAGGCTGTCAGTGGCGCTACTCACCGTTTTTAGAATCAGAACGACGGCGGATAGATTAATGCGTAAACGTGGATGGACAAGAACTGTCTAGATCTGCTAGTTGCATGCAGTTTTGCCATCTCAGAGTGAGTACAACACGTTCTGTCTCAGAGGCAGTGAGTACATGTACTAGACAGATCACAGCATATGATATTTTGCAGATCGCTATCAAGTTGATCCTTGGGTTTGATCTTATCGTGGCTGAAGCCACAAGATAGACCCGAGTGAGATCAACTGTACATCAATTTTCAAGAGACGTGGTTCCATGAAAACAGCGGGTCGAGGACTATGCAACTCGAAGCTACTCGCCATGTCTCCCGGTTTTCCTCTGTTTTCAACCCTAGGGCTTTACCTAGTGCAAGACTCTTCTTCGTGCAACAGTCATCCGTCACAACCATGTCCCCAACCAACGAACCCCCCCCAGAGTCAATTTCGGTCCTCACACCGTCGCTTCAGACAAATCTTTGCGAACGCATGCAGACCGTGCTATCGTATCTCGCCAAAACTACATTTTTAACGAATCCGAGATTCTCTCGGACCTTTGAAACGCTATCAAACCACAAGGTGAATCCAATGCAGCGTTTGAAACAATGTTCCTCTCAGCGCTTACGACCACTACCTTCCCTTCATATCGCGTTTTCTCGAAAAGCGCTGTAGGATGACCTCGATCGAAAACCTGATGTCACCAGGCTTTTCAGAGTTCATTGCACCCTCGTCTGCCACGTCCTCTGGTACAATGAAATACTTTCCGATATTAATATCATCATCCACAACACATGTCCGCTTCAACGTTACTGTATGAAGATATCCAGCCAGCAGGTGTGGGGGAATGAATTGCACCCTTTTACTCGCTCTTCGTCAAGTGACCGCCTGAATGGCAACTGGCACCATCAGAATGTTCGGCAACACGGTATGTCTTTGATACAGGCCTTCCTCGTGGCGCTGAGCTGTTCCCAGCATGTCGATAGAGATCCGTTGTACCATGTATACAGGAATTTTTTGGATCCGGATGTTCGCAACCGGGTTAAGCGTGACCTCTATCTAGTTCTAGGCCATTCTCCACCAATAGACGTCTCGTTCATTTTCGACCACAAGTCCTTTCTCTTCACGCATTCGCTATTCACCCTCTACGAACCCAAAGCCGAACTCATCAACACGATGTTGAGCCCCATTTTCCGTGATTTTTTGCCGCGTCATCGTCGAGCAATGGGATATGTTTGTTCGACACGGGCTCGATTCCGGATTCAATTGACGTGGATGATTTCAAAGACAAGCTCCTGTTCCTGAGATATCCGAGAAACGATCACTCTACACGTTCTTGATCATTCTTGCCTCCGAGTCCCGAACGTGCAGCAGAACTCCGCGAGATTCGCCGGAAGACACACTCACCTGGATGGTTCACCAAATTTGGCCTGGACCGCGGGTCGTTGTTGCCATCTCGAGCGAGCCATTCCAGACGGTTGCCCCAGAAGTGAGTTTCTGATGTGTCTCCGGAGATGTTGACCGCTTCATGCTAATCAGATCCGGCATTACCATCGGGAGGCTAGCTTGTACAAAATCGTCGGATCAGATGACATCATTGAGTTTTTGCCCGTTGATACTGCCGAGGAATCCAAGTATGTCAAACAAACGGTACTCGCATTTCATGTCCCTCTGCAATTGGATTATCTGATTGTTGTTTTCAAGTGGGACATCGGAGTTGGTGGAATGTATGAGGTCGTGTTGACAACGAGAGATGGACTCTGGAAATACCGTCTCGGGTTGTTATCGAGGTCGTTTTTTTATCCTCGCGATGGCCAACCGGCCATACATTATCTCGAGGATCTTCCATAGTGGGTCACCTAGTTGATCATTTTCACCCACCTTTCCCCAACGTGACAGCGACGAGGGTGAGCAAAGAAATTGATCCGCACAAGGGCTGCTAATCTGGCTCACGTTCTGTAGCTTGTATATACGTCTCGTTGCCGAGATCGTGACCGGACGGGAACTCTTGGATGCACTCAACTCGGCCTCGGATTCTTTCGGAGTCGTCTCCGAAATTTGCGTCACTCAAGACTATCGCGAGAGCATAGCCCATTACTGTAGCGCATGGCGAGCTGGGCAGATCCGCTCGTCAACCTTTTTGTGTGTTGGGCTGCTAACGCATGCGCGCGCGTCTTGGGCGCTTCACCGACCTCTGTGTCCCAGAACACGTTCCTTCAAGGCCACAACGAGAACTGATCTGAGAGAAACGCAGGTTGGGAGAGTTGCCCCTCCGGCGGTGCGCGTATTTCGACAGGAGGGTGTCTGTTACCGGGGTAGCTCCTGGTAAATCATGGTTCCCCTCGTGGTATGGGACGAGGAGAACCGGAACCGGCTAGCGGCGTGGATCATCCAGGGATTCTAGACGGTTTGGTTTCATCCTTTCTGGCATGTTCATCGCAACCCCCCCCCTCCTCCCTTTTTTTTTCAACCGATCAGTACGTTACAATGACGGATCTATTTCTTTTTCAAATAAGAGGCAAGTTGTTTTACTGCACAAACCTTTTATTTTTTTCCCATTTATTTCCTAACGACATGTTGTGTCTGGGATGGCAGTACTACTCGCTTCGTTGAATGAGTACCTGGATCGAGAGCTTACCCAGACACGCTATGATCCGATCGTTCGCCAGGTACTGTCGGAGGTATGGCCCGACCTGCTTCCTCTCTGTTAGGCATCCGTTTTTTTTTGGAACATGTTTCGAGGCCAGAATAGTAACGTACGTACCGTTGTGTCCGTTTTCAACACCTAACATCGGACGTGTTTTGTATGCCGGTAAGACCTAGACTTCGTTGTGTGCTTGGCGAATGCGGGATATCTGCCACAGTTCTCATGGTACAGTAGATAATCACTCGTTACTCATCTCCGGAAAACGGAGCGGTTACGTGGTCGACGCTCGCCGAGGGGCCGGGGGAGGGGTGAGTCGTTGACCTCTTCTGAAGTGTCGTTTGATGATAGGCAGATTGGGTAGATGGATTTTGTCAGCGTGTGACGCATCTCGGCTCGCTTGGAAAAAAGAAATAGGCGTGCATGGCCTTTTCTTTTTTTGTCGTGGAGCGCATCATTGGGGTCGTTGGCTGGTCGTCTGGGCGATGGTGGAGCGAGTGGTTGTGCGGTTTCGTCTCTTGGAGGCGTTCAGGGTCAGATCTCACTGAATCACCATCCAGATACGTTCACGCCCGCGCCCACGATCAGGGAAGCGAAAGTGGGACAAGAGAAGTCTTGGGCTCCCGGTCCGAGTCAACACTCCGAGCGTCGCGTTGCTGTAGTCACCGTAAGTCATACCACCACATCGAGCGAGAACAAGTTCAGACAAGAATGCCGATCAAACTTCCTCGTGGCGTTGTTGTACAAGTTTGGGGATTCATCGACGTATTGAAATCTCCGGGAGGTGGGTCGGGAGGAATGAACCCTTTGTATGCCGACGACTCGGATCTAGATGTCACGGATCCCGTTATGGCGTGTTTCAAACCGTCCCGCGGACGTACGCGATTATGACCCCGAGGCAATACAACTCAGCCTCCCTTGCGTACGGAATAGAATGCGTCAGGGACTTGAGCGTGTTCGTACGGATGCTGTTGATCGAAATCTGTCATTGCGTCCGTGGCGGGTTCGCATTACCACGCGCATCGCCTCGCCGGTCCTCGTGCCCCGTTCAGAAAAGAGAAATATTGTCTTGACTTTTACTTGACCCGCTCCAGTGGTGATGCATTCAGGAACGATGCGCCGGCACTGGGCAGGGACACGCGCATCTATTCGTTTGCGCACCTCGGCGATCAAGGTGGTATCTCCGCCAGTTTCGAAGGCAAGGTTGAAGAGGCGCTGCGGTCCGAGAAAGTCGGGTGTCTTCCTGTCTAGGAAACATGCGATGATAGTGTAAAACAACGCGTCACCCATTAAAAAAAAAATCCATCCAAACCTGGCGCCAATCTACGAGCTGGTTCGATGACCTAGTCAGCATGACCATTGGGTGGTCCATAGTTTAACCGAGCTTGAGGTCGGGAGACGGGAGGGAGCTGCGCTCAAGATGGGTGCGTCGCTTCTGCACATTCCCTTGGGTGTGCGACGATAAAGAGATCGACCGGCGGGGTGTTTTCATGGCAGTTTACGCCAGCTTTTGAAGCTGGGATAGTAGACATATGCGTCGGGAATCAATTGGGCTAGATCGATCAAACAAGGGACAAGCATGTGTAACTGTCTGCACGGCCAACATGTCGGTGGCGACAGTGTGGGACGCGGAGAGAGCATCCATGCTCGTGAGGCCAGCCTTCGAGTCGAAAGGTGCAACGTCCGGGACGAATTCGAGTGTACGTACCAGAACGAGGTGAAAATGATACACAAACGGCGTGTCGATCCCTTGAACGACACCACTGAGCATAGTAGGGGGGTCGGAACTTTCCGTTGGTTCAAGCGTTGTTGGCGCTTGCCCATCATCCTCGCGCGGTCAAGATATTAGTTCCTGTCGTTAAGATGCAATCAACCTCGCAGTGCCTCTTATCGTTCAAATAGGTGGGTTCTTTGCGGGTGGTCCCGGACTAAACGTATCCCAGGTATTCGAAGGTCAGTGTCACAATGGACCCCTGATCAATCGCGCTTCTTGATTGCCATGACTATGATCTAGACCTTGCACATTTTGTGCTACTTCGGAATTCTCATTCGCTACCTTTCAATCCGTATACACCAGGAGAAAACTCAACGTGCCTTCACACACAGTGCCAGTGTTGGACATTGGGTCGGACAGTGGGACCCATACTTGCACGCTTTCGCCAAATTATGTCTAAAATTTTATCCCTTCAGCATGGCCGCATGGTATACCGGAAGCATTGGTTCAACTTCTTTCCACGAAACGAAGATGAAGACCGTGATTGAGATTCTAGGTGCTATCCGAGTGATAGCCTCCAGTTATACAGCTCACTATCATCGAGCTCTTCCCTAGATCTATCTCCAAGTACATCAGATCGGGATATGATTACCGTCGTTGCGGGGATGTCTGAATTTTCAGGGTCTTGGCATCTATTCCTCCCGATGGGCCGCATCACGCATATCACGAGGATCATCGTGGTGGATTCAGCGGATATATTCAATATTTCCCAGGGAGTGTGCAGTGTGTGGGCCGGGAGCGGGTGTTCACAACCAGTACATAAAATGCTTATGGTATGGGCCTCAACACTTTGTCTTGTAACATCCTCATTCATGCTTTTCATAGCTACTCGGGGTAGATGTGTGGGATAACCGCTTTTACGATCGGAAAGAATACTTCCGTTTGGGCAACCACGTGTTTTCGACTCTGACATTGTGTTTTTAGAACTGGTACAATAGGTTACCGTTAGTCTCTAGTGTCCTTCGGATGTAAGTGTGTCCTCCCTCACGACCTGTCTTACTTCCAAGCCTGACGAGACCGTGCACGCAGTCCAAGTCGCCAGACTTTCCCACCGAGACAATTGAGAAAGCGAGTTTCCTCCGCCGTAGTCGGTGCAGGCTGAGCGTGTCAAAAAATGTTTTTAGTCTTGTTCCCAGCACATAAGTGCCACCACGAAGCCGAGTTTTGACAGAGCATGGACAACATGCTTGACCTCTTTCGTGTTTTATCCAACGGGTCCCTCTGTGGCCCATCGGATGGATTCCACGAGTGCCTGGTTACCTTGCATGGCACTCGCCAATCAGCATTCAAATCATCTTCCGCGGCGCGTTCAAGCGAGTCGAACCTTTCATTAGGCAGAGTCATCACCTGCCCGATCTGAACCCGACGTCAGATAAGTTGCAACCCTCGGCAATTCCGACGGACAGGTGAAACGCGAAACATTGCTGTCAAACTGGCAGATTTCGTTGACGGGCCCTGACAATACTTACTCATGTCACGGACGTTTGGTCCCGTCGGTCTCATCGTCGTGGTCGTGGTCGTGTCCCTCGCACCCACGTTCACATGTCTCCGAAGGATCCGAACCTTCTTTGGTCTTGCGAGTCCTGCGAAGCTGATTATGATGTGGCGTGTCTAGCAAATATGTGTATAGTCATTGGAGCCCCTCGAGAGACAATTGATCCGGTTTCGGATGACGACGTGAGGTCGGAAGGGTGTTATCAAAACGAGTGAGCTTCCAATGGGCAATCGGACGTTACCTGAGAACAAACGCATGAGATTCAAGTAAAAGGCAACCCGGCCGCCGAATCCAAGAAACAAAGAACGTTGTTTTGCAAGGCAACGCCGAGAATGTGCTAGAGTGCCATGCATTGGCCAGTTCCTGCCACGACGATTTGGAACCAGTGCAATGAAACCGGTGCTGCGGGATGGCGACAATGCGATTCTGTTTCGACAATTTGTCAGAGTTCTGCATTTTTTTTTTCGTTGCTGAATGGCACTCACGCGTGGGTTTAGAGTACGATGAGCGGCTGTCGAGGATACTTGGCCCTGGAGATTGGGGGAGAACAGAACGGCCGATGGAGTGCACTTGTCACACATTCCCTGAGAGGCTCCGCTGTCCGATTCGCAGGAATGTAGTGATCAGCCTATAGCGTCGCCGCCCACATTAGCCTGGCAGGTCGGTCTCATGGAGGCACTGGAGTCGTCTGAGAGCCTGGGCTATTTCTGACGGCGACGAGCAAGACACGTTTCCCTCGGTCCAGGGCGAGCCACAACATGACCAAGCGGTGGCAGTTCGATTGGCGACAGATATATCACTCAGCTCGCTCACCCGCTTTTCTCATCCATCCACCGTCATGACCACCTCCCTCGATCTCCTCAAGCAGACCGGCACCATCGTCGTCTCAGACTCTGGCGACTTTGAGTGTAAGTGTGCCGTTTTCATGGCGAGCGCCAACGCTGATGTGGACCTGCGATCTTATCAGTAATCGATGTCTACAAACCACAGGTGCGTCCAGATTTCATTTACCCCAGGGACACGTCGCATAACGAGAACCGAGTAGGATGCGACCACGAACCCATCCCTGATCCTGGCCGCCGCCAATAAACCCGGTTATGCGCGTCTCATCGACGTCGCCGTCAAGTACGGAAAGGGCAAGGGTGGTTCCCTCGAGGACAAGACCAACGCCGCCCTGGACCGTTTGGTATGAATGGAAGCGCTTTCTTATTTTGCCACCCCCCTTCACACCACCACCACCCTCATTTAGCTCGTCGAATTCGGAAAAGAAATTCTCGCCATTATTCCCGGGCGTGTGTCGACGGAGGTCGACGCGCGTCTCTCCTTTGACAAAGAAGGCACCATTAACAAGGTAAATTGACCTTTGATCACGCGGAAACGTAATTCGGCAAGCCAGCTGATGACCTTTGACTTCTTTTCGTTATCAAGGCCAAAGAGCTCATTGCCCTCTACGAATCGATCGGTATCAAGAAGGAGCGTATCCTCATCAAGATCGCATCGTCGTGGGAGGGCGTCCAGGCAGCGCGTTACCTCGAAAGCACTGGCATTCGGTGCAATCTCACGCTTCTCTTCGGCTTCACTCAGGCCGTTGCTTGCGCCGAAGCAGGCGTCACCCTCATTTCGCCCTTTGTTGGTCGCGTAAGCAGACCTTTTTTTTTTTTTTCTATTCGGATCTTTCCAACATGTGCCTCCCGCTTTTTCCAATTCATTCTTTCCAAATAGATCCTCGACTGGTACAAGAAGTCGACTGGCAAAAACTATGAAGGGGATGAGGACCCTGGTGTCATATCGGTCAGGAGGATCTTCAACTACTACAAACAACACGACTACCGGACCATCGTCATGGGTGCCAGTTTCCGTAACGTACGTCAACCCCCCCCCCTCCCCACCTCCAGGCCTTGTTCTGATTCACCCCAACCCTCCGTCGATCGCATCGTCCTGGTTGGTTTCCGACAGATTGGCGAAATCAAAGCGTTGGCAGGTGTCGACTTCTTGACCATCTCCCCCGCCCTGCTCGAGGAACTCAAGAACTCGACGGACCCTGTACCCAAGAGACTGGATGCCTATGGAGGTGGGTCACGCTCACGCGCGCTCCTCGCATGGTTTGGCTGATGATGATCCTTTTTATTAATTTTCTTTTTTTTTTTTTCCATTGCCCCTTTTGCACCTTGCCTTGTCATTTTACCCCCCTCCATTCTCGTCATCGATCGATTCGCAACCCCATGGCTAGCGCTCGAGCCCATCGCAAAGGTCTCCTACGTGGACAACGAGCCCGAATTCCGCTGGTCCCTCCTCCAGGACCAGATGGCCTTTGACAAGCTCCACGAAGGCATCAAGAAATTCGCAGAGGACGGGGAGACCCTCAGGGCTCTCCTCCGTCAAAAGATCGCTGCCTAATAACGGGGGTTTTTTTTCGTTTCCCACCTACCCCCCTTTTTTAGATGAATCATTAAAAAAAAAGGACGTGTGATGTCGAGGATCGTACGAGGGAGGGGAAGCATGCATACAAATGATGTATAGTGTTCTTGTTTCGTTGCAGTACGTGAAATGTCAATTATCGACCATCCATCTCCGTGGTTACATGGCTGGCTTCGACGTCTTCCATTCTGAATTTTAACTACTTACGGGTTAGTGGTGTGATTGTTGGATGCCGTCAATCTGATATGCGGGGGTGTTCTCAAAGGAACGCTGCCATCATCCGTCCATGCCAACGACTCATTCCCCACTCCCTCGGATTTCGAGATCACGACAATCAGCAAACAGACACATCTCGAGCGCACAAAGTTTAAAAAAAGAAGAGAGGCATTACGATTCGTCGTGACTACAAAAGTACAAATGACCAGTCGTCTATTAATGAGTGTTGTAAACGAAGTAACCGATCGGTGTCATGGATACTGCAAGACGATGGCGAGACGGAAGTGAAGGAGAAGAATGTACGAGACCAAGGAAGACCTGTCGTATGGGGAGAACGGTCTTGTGTCATCCTGGGCCCCTCGATGATTTGACAGGAAAACGTACGATAGAACGAGGGTCGGTCAGAGCGCAGACACCCCCAATTCCCACACCTCCCTCGTCACACACCCAACAGACCTGCACACCGGACAAGATACCTCGACCAATGGCTCCGTCTTATGCCCGCCACCCCATCCCGCAACACGCTCTGCGCTGACCAGACAAGCAGGATGGAATGCATGCGCACATACAGATGCATGGCCATCGTTCTCGTGGCCATTCGGTTCAGGCAGCGGGTGGATAAACACTTGCTTCGTCAATGGCACGGATGGCTCGGGATAAGGGTCGTCGTCACAGGGCCCAACACCACAGCTCGTGTCGGAACAGCGTAGGCCCTGCTCTCGTTCTCGCTGCTCAATGCGTTGTCGCAGTGAGGGACCAGGGGCAGGCGGTAGAATCCATGTTTTTCTCTCCCGGTGGGGAGGCATAGGACGTGTGGGTCGGAACATGTTTGGACGGAGTGGAATGATCGGAACGACGCGAGGATTGCCCATGGGAGGAGGGACAGGCTGGGGCCCGGCTGCTTGCGGTGGTGGTTGAGCACCCGCCGCGGGCGCAGCATCCGGAGCTGGAGCGGGCGCAGGACCTTGCGCATTTATCACTTGCGGGATGATATTCCGTGTTGTACGCAAAAGACCCTCGATCAATGAATGTAGATCTTGAGCGAGATTGGGGTTTGCAGCGCCATTTCCGCCAGCGGCACCGATGCCCACTCCGCCATCGTCAGTGCCATTGGTACCCTCGGCGTTATCACGGCCATCACCACCCCGTTCTTCAGGCGGTGGACCACCCACAAACATATCGAACCCTATCGTCACTACATCAATACCTGCAGGCGCAAACGGATACTCGTTAGTCGAGCTCGGCAGAGACACTGTGCGCGAATGCGGGGCGGTGGGCAAAAATGACGTACCCTGGTTGCCACCTCCAGGTGCTGGTCCTGCAGTGGGTCTCAGAGGTACTTGAATGGCTGGGAAAGACAGTATAGGGATCCCGGGAGGGACTCCGGGCATGGCGACGAATGGGTTGAAACCTGGTGGTACGCCCCCTTGTCCAGCGGGGGGAATGGGTGCAGGACCAGGTGGCACTGCGTCTGTTGCAGCATGGGCAGGGTCTACCGGGGGAGCAGCAGCGTCAGCCGCACGAACACCTGTAGGACGAGCCTCCAAAGGAACTCCAGCCGCAGTCTGTGGGTCAGCTGGCGCTGGGTTTGGAACGGCGTTGCCTGGAGGACCACGATTGAACACACGTCGAGGCGGAGGGGTGTACGTAAGGTTTTCCGGGTCGATATTGAATCTGCAGGTCGGGCAGGTTGCCTGCCTTGCCCTTGTGAACCATGGTAGCAGACACGAAGTATGGAACACATGAGCACATGGAAGGCAAATGATCTTGGCTGCCTCTGAAGAGGGCGGGTCGGAGGCGGTCGTCCCTGGTTCAGATTGAGAAACGGGAGGTGCGTCAACGTCCATCCCTTGATTCTCTGCCTCTGATGATTGCGGTACTTCGCCTCCCAAAAACTGCCGACCACTAAACCTGTCGCCCTCGACATCCAGTAGCGAGTCCCAGCAGATAGCGCATCCAGACGACGATCCTTCGGCATCAGAATCAAGGTGCCCTCCCGGTGCACCTCCAACGCGTTCCAACCTCTTCACGAGTCCCAAAGGGACAGCCTCCAGACCAGCAACGAGCTTCTTTGCTCGCTCCGGGTCTTCGCGCGCCTCATCTAAACCATGAAACTCTTGGAAGAATGCTGTAAACGATGCCAGCAACTCCTCTCGGGCAGCTGCATCCATACCAAACATCCCCGGGGCCGCGCCCTGACCGCCATCAGCTGGTCCTGTCTGAGTACCTGGCGGGTGCCCAACGAGCGGTATGGTAAAAGTGAATCCTGCTATTAAAATCGGGACACCGCGCGGCGCGTGACCGGGGGTTGGATTATTGCCTGCAGGTGACGGATCTGCGATACCCTCACCAGTATGTGTGTGCTCATGTGGAGCGTCCCCCGCGGGAGGGCCGACGCCAAACAAGGCGCCGAATAAGCCCGGCGGAGGACGAGGCGGTTGCTGCGGGTCAGCGTTCTGCGGCGCAGCATCGCCCGGTGGAGGAGGACCACCTATACGCTCTGAGGGGTGTCGACGGTCCCTAGCGTCATCCCCATCATCGTCCACACGAGCACGTCGAGTACCAATCAAAGGTTCGAGGGGAGGAGGGTCGCCTTCAACGTCCGTCCAAACACTATTGCCATCGTCGACGTGGATGCCCTGATGTGGCGGTACTAGGTTGAATGTGGCGAGGCCCACGTCTGAGTCATTCGACGAGTCGCTGTCGGAGCGCAGCTCTGGCATGGAATCGTCGTCTTCATCGCGCTGCGAATCAGGTTGAGGATGGGGTGACATATCAACGTCTGCAGGTGGGAACGCGGAAGATATAGACGGGTCAGGCGCGACTGGACGGGGGAAAGTGTGAGGGGTAACCGTGGGGCGAGTGTCGTGTCCGCCGTCCACGGAATTCAAAGGCTCGAGGGGTGACGTATTATTATCTGTACGATCCCGCGAGCCATTATGCTGCCCGCTGCTGGAATCATGGTCCCTAGCAAAGGCGTGATTGATATTTCGGAAGACATTTTGGATAGTGGTTCCAATATTGAAGCCGTGGGGGAAGGGCCGACCGCGAGTGTTGTTATTATCTTGGTGGTTGTTGTTCATATGGACACTGTGAGCGAGATGGTGATGGTAGAAGTGAAGTGGGTCAGTCGGTGAGACGGGAGTGCTTGTTGTCGACGCTGGCTTAGTGACGCTTGTTTGTCCCGCTCGCGTAAACACCAGAACGTTCGCCACTGCTCTCGCGCCAATTGGGGCGCGGTCGCGTGTTCGATCCACAACAATGGCATTTTATTAACACCCATATTACAGTATAGACGTCCTTGTGAAACAATCACAGCGTCTTGGCCTTGCGCTTCTGCTTTCGCTTGCGCAGGTATCGTCGTACAGCAGGGACACCGAACTACCACTCTCGTCAGCGTCTCGCACCCAATACTCGGGGAACAACCTACCCGGACAATCGGATACAGCACCAAAAGTGTTCCACCGACGATCCAACCCCATTGCACATGGATGGGTAGGGGTTCCTGGAACCTTCCTCGGCTCCATTTGGTAATCACCAACATCTCTGTCAAGACCGTGGCGAGCAACAGCCAACAATGTTGTCCCATGCGCCTTGCTTTTCTGTCGGTAGGATGAGCCACGTGTCTTTTCGTGGAGTGGGGAACATACTTTGGGTCATTAATATACTGGTATAACTCCCTCACGGCCGGTAAAGCGCACAAGAAGACAAATGCGAGCCTCATTATAACGATAGGATGATCAGGCTCCATCCATAATAATGACTAGAGTAGCCGTTCATGATCAACGGGACCGATCGAGACCGACATGACCATAGCATATCGCTTACCTTCAAGTAAAACGGGTTTAGCTCCGCAGCGAGGAATACGGCAAGGAGCAGGACGACCATGACATAGTGACGGAATGATGTTGTCCCCTCCCACTTGAAAGCCGTCCAGTCATGCGGTGAAAATTGGCTCAGGACCCGCTTTGCCTTTGAGCGTAACCCCCGTGTTTGTCGCAAGCCGCGCCATTCATATGGCTAGATAGCATTCCGGTCCGACTGACTGACAAGGAGAAATGTGTGGATGGTGACATACCTTTACTTCCAGATACTGACAAGTTTTGATCCCTAGCAACACGGGCCTCATTAGGTCGTTGGTGGCTGTATGGGAAAAAGCTGAAACACACCAAGATATGTTCCTAACCAGTTGCAGAGCAGAACATCGAGAATCCACTGAGCGATAAGATATCAGTCACCGATAAACCCGGAACAAGGAGGGATTACATGGTCCCACCAGCACTGGAAAACGATGAGTGCCTTGCGGAGATAGGAGATCTAGAATGACAGACCTCGGCGAAGTTCGGTAGTTGATGCTGTAGACTATATTCGGCGAATTCAAATGCTATGCTCAAGATCTTCAGTGACGAAATCAGTCACCCGTTCTCAAAGGACTATCGATAAAGAGGGCACACCCAGCAAAACCAATAATCACGCAATACCATCGCCTTTCCAAACCAACCCAAGGCATGTGCAAAGCAGAATATGTCAATCGCGTTCTAAGCGATCCACATTCAGGACAGATGGATCGAAGGAAGAGAAAAGCTGACCAAGATATTCTGAGCGGTTAGATCGCAATTTTCGGCGTAGCTCTTCTCGGGAAGGGGGACATTCAGGGTAGGATCCAGGAACGTCATCATTCGTCTTGCAGAGCGAAGATCTTGGAAGAGTAAGAAAACCAGTGCGAGTTCATAGAGTAAGTTGATCCCTAGCACGATGCGCCAAAACGCCGGGTGCGGGCGTATAAACGGCCCGTCCCGGAATTGAATCATGGAAAACATTAAGAAGGACGCCATTGCGGCGTAGACTCCACTGAATATGAATGAGATCGAGAGAGAGGGAAAGAGGGAATGGAGAGCGCATACACGCGACGTTTGTCTCGCCCTTCTGCAAGAACGTCGGGAGACATGGCAATATAAGCCAACGCGGCAAGACCGACAGAAAGCGCGGTCAAGGTGATGGGTTTGTAGAAGAATCTGGTGGGATTTCGGTAAGAGCACAAGGAGGGCTCGGGTTGACATACTCTACAGAGGTATCGCTGCGTTCTTGGAAAGGGGTTATTCGGGTGTAAGGTTCTGTGCGATCTGCCTTGAAACGCGTCAATCTTGTCATAGAACGGTGCTTGACCGGCAACATACATCAAACCCTGGGTATACATCAATCGGTGATTCGACTGGTCGCCTTGCTACTCACAACGCACGGGGGTGCCATGTAGGCCAGGCTTAGGTTCCGGCTCGGACGGAGAGAGTAATGGTTCGTTAGGGGAAGTTGGTGAGCCAGATTCTGAAGTCATGTGTGATAAGGAGAAGTGGAAGCGCTGAGCGCCATGCAAGACGATGGCTAGCGTCGACCCGCGTGTCTGAAACGGATTATGTAAGCGTGCGAACTGAGTCGTTTGGTTCGCGTCCTCCCAATGGACATAACTATTGATCCACTCTCAGCGGTGGATATCACCCTGAGTCTTGACGTCAGCTCTTAGGTTTCGGGAATGCCAGTGGCTTTAGCTGCACGATTAGTATTCAAGTAGATGGAAGCCCCACCAGCATTTCGGATCATGGTAAGCAGTGCAGAGCGTGGCGTACCTTTATCACCCTCCGACGAATATGGTTAGAGTCAAACGAGCGCCCCTGTCGATGCAAAGTGTTGCAGCGTCCGCGTCAACGACAAGGACGGCCAATGCGTTGCGCCCACTGCACTTCTGGATGTTCTGGTCTCGTCCCACGTGAGGCCTGGGTCACGTTTCATAGAATAGTCCTCGGACGTCCTACCGTACAAGGTGCAGGCACGAGGCACTTTTCGATGATGATGCGTCTCACGCCCTGTACGACCCTGAGATGTGAACTTGGTGCTTGCCACGTTGACGCTGATTGCATGGTCCGCAAGGAAATGGGCGGACATCTAGGTCACATAGGCTCGGGGGCTGTGGAGGGCGAGCGCGCCACGGAAGTGTCCGTGTGGAGGTGCTTCTGGGACGGATGTAGCCGAACGGAGGTACCATATCGAGACAAATAAATATTTTCCCGGGTGGTGAACAACATTTTGTGATTAACGGTATAGTGAGTAGTTCATTGTGATGGAGCGTGCACAATCGGACTTGATCGGCGGGAGAAATATATCCGAATATTGGTCAGATAAAGTCATAGATAGATCAATCCGACCGAGCGGTAAGTTTGCGGCCTTGAACTTGAAACTCAACTTGATCCTGATCAGCCTTGCCGACCATGACGGAAGCTTTTTATTTTTTATTTTTCCTCCGTTTCTTGACAGACAGAAAGCCGGCGACCCCCCAGCACACGTAATACGCCCTTTCCCTTGGGAGCGCTCGGGGACGACGCCACCGTTGTTGCGTGCCCCCGTCGTCGACGAGCCCGGCCTCTACTCAGTCTCATTAATAGTCGTTCGGCTGCTCGTTGGCAGAGAAGCTCCCTTGTTCGGCACACCGTTATCTCTTGTTCGGTGCACGTGTGCGTCCACTCGTTTCATGAGCAAGATATGAAGAAATTCATTGGGTGTTTCGGTTAACGTGGTGGGATGTATGTTCCCCCTCACGTCATTTCAGAATAATTATGGGATTTTGATTGGCCCGTATTGGTGTGGCAGTTCTCAGGCAGATCCGACTGGTCCATCCAAACCACCGTCAACAGTCCTCCTGACACTTGTCTGACATCCATCCCCCTCCCATGCTCGGATACGGTAAGCCCAGGCAAGGCAAGGCAGTATACTGCGCATCCGTGAACTCGACAAGGGCGATGATGCCTGATACTACTCCGTTGCTACACATCCATCGGTGGTATTAGTCAATGTGGTAATCAAAGGAGGAGCGACCGTCGCTGGGTTCGAAGACCGCCAGCGCGTTCACAGGCAGAATGATTGGGGACTATGTGCTAATCAGATATCCGAGGCACTGCCATTGGAATTAGGCTCAAGAACCCGGCCAAGATGAGCATGGCGAACCAACGGGGATATTTGGGTGGTCTGCTCTCTTTCAGGCAGGTGTCTCTTCTTTACTCACGCGTTGTATTTATGTCACTGCCGAGACTGGAAGGCACCTCTTTTACAGGGCTGGGTCACACACAGACCGCTTTCGTGAAGAAGACTCAAACAATCTGTGCTGCTGTCAATGCCCGAGGTGATCCAGATCTCCTCCTTACTAAAGTACTTAATGTCCCCGTCCCCCCATAAACAATCTCCATATCCACCTCCACAAAGTACTTCTTTCATCCCTCTCCCCGTCCCCATGGCCTCTGACCCCTTCCCGCCCATCCAGCTCAAAGGCGAAATCATGGATCTTGACTTCTCCGTCGACACAGATCACCGTAAGCGCAGACGCAACCGCACTACCCAGTCCTGTCTCAACTGCCACACCTCAAAACGAAAGGTCCGTCTCTTCTTCCTCCACCCCTCTCGTCCTCACCCCGCCCCCCAGTGTGACAGGAAGCGTCCCTGCCAGCGCTGCATCCAACTTGGTCTTGTGCGTCTTCTCCTTGTCCTTTCCGTCCTCCATCTCACCCATCTCCATAGACGGGCCTTTGTGTGTACGAGATCGATGACCCAGCACTCAGGTACGTCCATCCCTCCACCTCCTCGAGGTACACCGTCCTCATTCGAACCGTCTCCAGAGACGACCCGTCGCTGGACGAAGCCACTCGTCTGCGCAACAGGATAGCGGAGTTGGAAAGCCTCGTTAGGGAGTTGCGTGGTATGCATATCTGTTTCATGTTCTGCTACATCTCCTGATCTACTGGCGGTCTAGGCAAGCCTCACCCTCGTTGGGCAGATGCCAACTTCAGGGACGGTGACCCCTCCGAACGGTGGCACTCCCGTGCCGCCAAAAACAGCCTGCATCTTAGGCGCCGCGCACGTTCCCCAGACACGCTGGCGCGTTCAATCCAGGAGCCCCGGGGTCTGGTTTCAGCATCTGGAACTCCGATCAAGATTGAACCAATTACGGATATATCTCAGCCCCATCTATATCGCTTCACCCCGTCCCCTCCAGCCTCGTATCCTGCTTTCCATTCAGATAACTCGGCCTCGCCGCCATATGAACGTCAGAGTGGCCATCATTACAACAATGGCAACATCACTTCCAACGCACGCTCTTCTATGCCATACCCATCGCCAACCTCCACCAACGGCCTCTCATATAGCCATCACCCATCAGACCCTCCTTCCTATCATGAAAACGGAAACGTCTATCAGATGAATCCATGCGAACCAGATAAAGTGTACGGCAATCACTTCCCGTCTGATTCACCCCCGTCACAACCTTTCTGCGCTTGTCGAACCACCCCGGGTGCCGAGCACGCATTCGTGTCCCTCGGACAACAGCTCCAAAGCACCCTCGCATCGCTAAGACAATACGCACAGCATCCAGAAAACTCTCAGTGTCAATTATTCCGACGCATCAGTGAACTAAGCAGTCTCATGCAGTACGTCCCTGTTTGTTGCCTCGCGGCGACCTCATGGTCAGGATGAGCTAATTTCTTGGTGGTGAGAATTAGTGGAAATGATCCGGATGAGGGCACAGGTTCGCCTTATGGGACTCTTCCCACACCGACTGAGAGCGAAATTATGTCCTCACATTCGTCTTCGAGCACGCCCTTCCATGGTTCATCCGCTGGTGCATCCGTTTCGGAGTGGAACACGATGGCTTCTGCTGGATTCAATCCTTATTTCCCCATATCACCAGGCGAACAGACCATGTACAGTAACATTATCACATGAACCTGGCTCACGATAGTTATGTCCTCTCGTCGCCCCTGCTATATATCCAGCTCTTGATGCTCTATTTACTTGCTGTCGCGCTGGATGTGACTTTGTACTCTTAGGCGTTTGTGCTAGACTTATGACGCGACACATTACACCTGTACATTATACGTCATGTACTAGTCTGCCATACACATGCCGTTCAGGCTACATAGACTATTTGGATAATTCGCCCCTTTCCATTTTGAAGCGAAATACACGTTGTGAACAAGGATCCGCCAAATTCGGCCGCCCTTGATCGTTCAGTTTCCACCGGTCTCTCTCAGTGAATAAAACTTGCCCGCTTCGGTTAACGAGGACGACGGTGGAAAGACGCGTTCCATAAACGCCATTAGCGACGTTCATGGGTTCGACTTGAATAGTGTGTTTCAGTTCTGAGCGATCGCGTGATGGCTGGGAAGATCGCCATCTATACACACCCGACGAGAAATCCTTAAGCGAATCGCTGTGACCCAAACAACGCATGTCTCATATACCCACGTTAAGAGATCAAAGAGACGCTCCGTGAGCTGATCTTCCGGCGTGCCCGGCGCCAGGGTGTCGAGAAGGGCTTCGAGTGCGCGGACGCCGTGTTGCACCTTGGGCCATTCGTCCGCGCCGTGGCCGTCTACACCGTTTGAAAGACCGCCACGGTGTCGTTGTGCGTCTGTGAGTGCGCGATAAGTGATCGGGCCACCACCGCCATGATTAGTGACGTAGAGCGCATCAAAGGCGAACGTGGACGACGCAGGTGCAGGTGCGAGGAGCATCAAGTTGAATCCCGCATAGCGCGCATCGGAAGGGATGAGGCGCCGTACGTCGTCTTCCAACGACGGCGAGGACGGCGAGGATAAAAAAGAGGAGAGAAGGTATCCCCGGGAAGAGGCGAACGTGGTGTACGGTTCGGTGATGTTCGTCCTGTGAGATCGGTGCAGCACGCAAGCGTCGGGTTTTTATCGACCTGCACGTGCGATGGCGTGTTATACTCACAATAGGGCGAGTTTCCCGGCACGACTGACGCCAAGCCAGGTGCCACCAGCTTTGGCGTCGATGCCTGAGAGGATGTTGGGTTGTTGACCGGGTTCGAGTGGTGCACCAAAGGTATGGAAGCAAGCGGGCTCCGTGGGTCTGGAGAGATCTTCGTCACGATTGCTACACAATATACTGATTGCAAACGATGAACACAAGGAATCGGGTGAGAAAAAAAAAAAAAAAGGTCACGCACAGCGCATAGTCGGGGTGGTCGAGCGTGAAAAAGGCGACACACATGTTTGAGACGAATGTTCGCCAGCGCGAGTGCGTGAGAGAGGGCGGTCGACACGTCGAACGGACTGTCACGGGTGCGGTGTGCCCCGATTCAGGAACGGTGAAGCGGACGAACCCATATTCGTGTACCTGCCCTTGTGTCAAACACCCGCCCGTGACAGTCTTGTTTGAGGGTCTCCGAGGAGTCAAGGGATTCTATTATTCGCACCGACGGACGATTTGGGAGCTTGGCCCTGCGAACGAGCGATCTTGCTAGCGATCAGATGTCGTTCCAACCTAAGCACGCGTTTCGGGGGCCACCAACGCGACGAGACGGATATACCTCTCGTTCTCACGGCCTACTACTAGCCTTGAATGGGCCCCGCAGCCTTTCGTGAACCGCTCACATAGGAGGTTACCCGGTGTTCAAGGATTGCGTCCCCGATGGATACATTGAACACGGTCGTCCTGGATAACGGTGGGTCGAGCATCAAAGCCAGCGTGGTCGGGAGCGACGATGAAACAGTCCGGTGAGTCTGGGGACGCGGGAGCTCATTCGGCGAAAACAAAAACAAAACTTGATTGTCGTCTCCAAGGATAATTCCCAACGCGATTGTCCGATCAAAGGGAGACAAGACTACGTACATCGGGCACGAGATTGCCCGGTGCAGAGATTTTTCCTCGCTCCACTATCGGCTCCCTTTTGAAAAGGTATAGCCTATTCTTTCCGAATAAATGTTGTCGCGCTCATATGCGGTGTGACTGACCCCGAGGCGAAATAGGGCTATCTGATTGATTGGGATGCGCAAAAGGCTGTTTGGGATGGCTTGTTCTCCACAGAAGGCCTCTCTGTCAGTACCTTTCTCCTGTCTCGCCCTGCCCGTGCTAGAGCCCGTCCAGGTGAACGCGCCAGAGTGCTCGCTCATCATCACAGAACCCTACTTTGACTTGCCCAACATCCAAGACGTCTACGACCAATTCGTTTTCGAGGAATACGAATTTCGATCGTATTACAGATGCACACGTAACTCTTGTTCTTCGATGGATACGTGGTGCCACGCTCATGGTGCATTCCCATCCAGCTGCATCCATCATTCCGTATGGCTCCCTCTTCGCCGCTGAGGGACTGAATACTCCTCCTGAATGTGTACTCATCGTCGACTCTGGTTTCAGCTTTACGCATGTTGTGCCTATGATCAACCATCAAATCCAGTGGCATGCCGTCAAGAGGTGAATTTGGATTAGAAACTTCCTCTTTAATATTCCTAATCTGATCAGAATGGACGTCGGTGGAAAACTCCTGACTAATCAACTGAAAGAGGTCGTGTCATATCGCCAGTGGAATATGATGGATGAAACGTACATTATGAATCATGCCAAGGAGGCATGCTGTTACATCTCAACGCAGTTCATTGCGGACCTCGAAATCTGTCGGTACGTCGTTCCCTCGCAACATAACAAGCAATTATTGAACCAACCGAGGTCGAGTCCGAAGCAGAATTCTGTTGTGATGGAATATCTCTTGCCCAACTTTTCCATCAATCGAGCGGGCGCGATCAGACGCCCCGGATATGAGCTCGCCCCAACTGATCAGGTGCTTCTCATGGAGAATGAACGTTTCACGATCCCAGAGCTCCTATTTCGGCCCGACGACATCGGTCAGTCGTCGAACTCCATGATATCACGCACGTATTAACTTATTGTTCCTTGTTGATTGAAAATTTCCAGGGTTGGAACAGACTGGACTCCCAGGTACGATAGCGGCGTCCATTGCGTTGCTCCAGGAAGATCTTCAGGGAATGTTTTGGGCAAACATCGGTGTCATCGGTGGTAATACCAAGTTCGCCGGATTTCATGAAAGACTGTACGCAATCGCCATCCGTACAGCCCGTCGTGAGATGGCACTGACTATGACTCAGCATGACGGAACTGCGTTCGCTTGCTCCGGTAGAATTTGAGATAAACATTTTCGAGTCTGATGAGTGAGTTTTTATTTATTTATATTTTTTTAATACCTGTTATCAACGTTTGGCGACACACGCCACGAATCAGACCGGTGACAGAATCGTATCGCTCCGCGTTGATGTTTGCCAAACATCCCGATTTTCCCTCCCATCTTCTCACTCGAGCAGAGTATTTGGAATCTGGCAGCAGCGCAGCGCGCAGAAAGTTTGGCCAGTGGGACACAGGCAAGCTTGTCGAGAAGAACAAAAACATAAGACAGGACGATGTCGAGCCTCGGCTAACCAAGAAACCCAGCCGAGCACGCATGCGATCCAGTGCATCATCCACTGCTCGCCGTCGGTGACTACCGCACCCCTCTTTGATCGGACAGCATCCGTTGGCGTAGGTTCACAGATTCAGGGTTAGCTTTCCCGAGTGTGAAATTTAAACTAGAACGACTGCTTATGCCAAGTTAGTGTTCACACTGGGAAGAAAAAACGACATTGCACCATGGTTCTAGCGCAAACCCCGCATTTCCGTTCCTCTTTCTAGATGCGTCGTTTATCTACTTATCGTGCTCAGTTCCAATACGGAAACCGCAAAATGAAAAAGCTCGGCATGTGGAGCGCGCGCTCTGTGGGAATATTCGCCTCACTTTATCTGGTCAGGCACTGATCTAAGCGGAGCGCAGTCGTGATTACCGCTCTGACTCGCCCCCAAAGCATGTCAGTTCCCTCTTCTCGGACCGCTGGAAAGTGAAGTGTTCCCTTCTACTGTCTCCGATATTCCAGAGTTCTCGGATTGTAATGTTCATTTCACCGATCACTGTCCGCGAGTCCGCTTTACCTTACGAGCTGAGCCGGCCCATCGTTACCTTCCTCTTTCGACATCCCGGTACGCGAACTTGGTCGCGGAGCTGATTCACATGGTTCATGTGTGTGCGCAGTATCTGACGTCCCTTGTAGGGAATCAGCGTCATTACTGGGCGTCGAGCTGTGTCCTTGCGCCCGCTTCCCCGCTCCCTCTTACATGAATGGTATGCCTACCAAATGGACAAATTTGGTGTACAGGCGTGATGGGAGTACTCCGCGCGTAACAGAGCCCTCACCTCCTTTACCGCGATGTTCCAAAGGGGGTGGGCGTTGCCGCTGCCCCGTCCCTCTCCGCGTATGCACCCGAGCCGTACCCCACCCCGAATCGCGATATCTGTCTCAGGTCTGACAGCCCGGGGATCGCGCCATCGTAGATCGACCATCTTCTCTATCCTGAATCACCAACTCCCGGAATCGCCCGTCCGCCGGGTCAGTATCAGTTGTATCGTTTCAACCACATCGCCTCGTGCGACCATGACAAGACGTTTCGGGGCCGTCGCACTCTGGGAGGGGTGCGAGGCAATATGAATAATAGCCCTGAATATGTGATTTTTGATCCTGGATTCCCGACGGGCTCGCTCTCGGCTCCACCGGACTCGTTCGATGACCGAGCTTGTGAGGGATCAAGTTTCACAAGATCGGTTCAGGGTGGTGCTACCGCAACTACCTTTGGCCGGTGTGCGTTGCTGTGTCGTGTAAAAATATGTGCAAGGGTTGCAAATCGCTACCCCCCTATACCCATGCATTTTCGTGTCGCCCCCTCCGGTCCAGGGATGAGGAGGAATGGCGCTGTTGGACCTCGGCCTCGGTCTCCGTGAACAAGTGTCCGACTGCGACAACCATGGATCACTCGCTGTACATGTCCGCGATGCTTTCAGGGGCATAGCCCTGCCCTGCCTTGTTTCTTTTCTCTTCTTCCTTGCTTTTGTTCGCGCAGCTGATTTGAACGCACATCCAATCCACGACACACACTATACCATACCAGTACAACGCAACAACGTCGTGCCGAACGCCGGGAGAAGAGCGAGACACCGTATTGTCAAACCCAAAAAAAAATTTTGACTAGATCGATTTCGTCCTAGCATGTTGCGTGTCCCAACCCAAAGTCTAAATTCTGTTGGCTGACGACGACCGTGACACTAAGAATGTCCCATTTTTTCCGAATGCGGGACCGTTGGCACATCAATCAATCAGAAAAACAAAAAGAGTGGCCACCAGTCGCTGAGCGAGGCGGTCATTATCGATTCATCCAGTCATTTCATTATGACCCCGATCAAGTTACTACGACGGACGCACATGCCAATGTCACGTGCGCGCAGCAAAGGTGGTTTCCGGAACGTCCGGAGAAGTTGCACAATGTTCCCCCATGATCAGCGCTCACTCCCGAAAAGACGGGCCCGCTTTGCTGTACGATGGGTTTAAACTGTTTTTCGTACAGGAGACCCACGCTCGCCCTGACGAGTCCTCCACTGTCGACTTGAAGGTGTGGCTCGAGACTCAGTACGCAAGCTAGACCTATTTCGTGTCACCGACACCCACACAACTTTGGCGGACGCCGAACTCGGATCTTTCAACCCAATCCCAGATCCAGAACGACCCCATGTCGAAACCGTACTAGTCGGGGGGTGTAGGTGGCCATTTGTCTCTGTATTTCCCCTCACGCATCGCATGCCGTACGACGCATAATTAAAGGGCTTTTTTTCATGAACACGGGACGACCCATTGATATACCACATGGAGCCATCCCGGAACGCTGTCTATAACCCAGGTCAGGAGAAGAGCGAGAGTCTCGCCTCGACGAATTTCAACAAGTCACGTTTACCCGATTTCCATCGTTGTCGGACAAGGAGAATCCACACCCAAAAAAAGCTGGGAGTTGAGCGCTGAGCCACCGGCTATTGGCGAGGCGAGATGCTTCTGGGCCTCTGAGAAGAGGGGCCTGATAGACCTGAACAAGATTGATGCCTCTTTCCCCCCCCGTTCGCACACTGTTTCCCTCGACATTATTTTCGGTGCGTGGTGCTGTACGACGTTGCGTTTAGCGTGTTTTTTTTTGATGACGGACAGCCTGTCACTTCAGCCGCCACTCCATCGGCAATCAGGGGCTCAGCGCTCACCTCGCCGTGTTTGTGAACCCGCGTGAGGCTGGGCGGGATAACAGCCACTGGGCGAGACGCCGTGATCAAATACGACGGTTACATCATTCGATTCATCGACACATGGCCATGGGCATGTCGGCCACTGTGTCAAGTGTCACATCAGCTTTTGGCTGTGATGACGTTGACAGTGGTACGGTATGTTGCACAGGCTCCTCGTTGACAGGTCGAACGACGCAGCAAAGACTCATCCCATCGATTAATCTATCATATCAGCATCATCCCACCCATCAACGTGGACCCTGCACTATCTACCCATCAAGAGATTGGACGCTATCAGCGAATACCGAATTTGTTTAGATTAAAAGGCTATGAAAACGTGGCATGAACGGTTGTAAACATGGCACAAGGGTTTTCCGTCCATCCTCCTTGTTGTTGACTGTTGTCGGACCGAGCACTGCCTCTTGTCCGACGCTCAATGTAGTCGTCGCAGCTTGATACACTCTTACTTTGGAAAGGGTCGGACAAGAGATAGAGCGAGAACGCCACCGTCAGACAAATGTCGACATTACTGTAAATAAGAAAAACGTGTCTTGGACAACATTGCAAACATGGGCATGAGGCGACAACCTTGTCTTCCGTTTCCCCATCCCCCCCTTCCTCACGTATTTCACAGCGTCGGATTCTGCGATCCGGCCAGGGTCATAACCTCCATGAGTACCGTCTGCTGGTCGACGCTCAAAGACGTCGTCGCAGCTTGATGTAGTGCAGGATTCTTGCTTTCAAAAGCTATGAGGGGGGTGAGATTGGAGAAAACGCCAACGACGGACAAAAACGACGCACTCGTAAATGCATGCTTGAACGTCGTATACGGATTAATCGCATCGATCAGGCTGAAAAACCCGAGTTCCTCTTCAATCTCTGATTCTTCCGATTCGTCGGACGCGTCGTCGCCTTCCTCTGTCATCTTTTCAGATCGCGCTCTCAGACGGGCGCTCTGAAGGGAAGGAAGAAGGCAAAAAAATCAGTGATGCCACCCCCGGAGGGATGTGGACAAAGTCTGCTCACCTCGTTGGCGAGCATCTCGAGATACGCCGAGTCTTCGTCCCAGACGTCCTCTAAAACACGACAGTATCGAGTTCACCTACACAGCAGACAAAGAGAGCATATATCTCACCATCATCATCGCCCTCCAAATTCAAATACCTTGTATCGTCCTCCTCTTCCTCTTCGTCATCGGCCCAACTCTGCTCCAACGCCTTGCGTTCTATCCAGAACCCGTCAATATCACAAGCCAAAAAAAAAAGGACACGCAAACGCACTCGAGATCGCTTGCGGAAGCGACTTGAAAATCACCAACGCCCCCGCCACGATCCCATACCACCCCTCCCGCAAACTGACCGGAATCAACTCCCCATCGACCTCCAACAACTTGCTCAACGCGAGCAAACTCAATTTCTTGTCGTGCACCCGCGGTAGCTTGTCCTCGGTATTGATCGCCGCGAACCACGTGTCGAAAAAGAGACGGGCGGCGCCGGGTTTGTAAGCCTCCATCAGGTGCAAAGCGGCGGTGGGGTTGTAAAAGACGGTGTTGATGAGGACGAGGAGGTTGGCGAGTTTGAAGGCGTAGGTGTTGCCATCGTCGATGTGGTCAATGGCGATCTTGATGATATTTTGGAGGTGCTAACAAGGTGACAAGGGGTGAATCGTTATCGCCCACCGGTTGGAATCATACGTACATCATCGACGTGACCCACGAGGTTGAGAAGAATGGACTCGGCAAGTTTACACCCATTAATTCGATCACTGTCGCCGAGATTCTTGTTGGTCATCGAGGTTTCGTAAATGTCCAATACCTTTTGCCTGTAGTCAGGTCGAGCTTTGAAGACGTCTGCGCCATAGGACAAAAAGTTGTCCAAAGAGGGAAGCATTTCTGTATAAACGACGACACACTGAGCGTGCATTTTTCAGGTGATGTTGTAGCGCTCACCGTCCAAAAAGTCGACGGCATCCGATTTGAAGAGTCCGTACGTCAACTCAAACACGGGCCACATGTTTGGCGAGATGGAAGCAAGTTTGAACGTCAGGCTATCCACCAACTCATATATGTTGTCGAACAAATCTAAGGATCGCATATCAGCGGCAAAAGAACTGTCTCCATCGTCGAGCACTCACCGATCAACTTGTTCTCCAGGGTAAAGCGAATGATGGGTATAATCACCTCTTGCACCTGCCTCAAGATTTCCTTATTAGAATCTACCGAGGACACGATCTATGCATGCGTTTCCGCGTCAACGCCAATGCCAATACCTGGCACAAGATAAACTTACCGTGCTGATCGTCTTCGCCACGCCCATCGCACCGTATACCTTGTCCTCGTCGCTGTCCAGCAACGTCTCGACATCCACGCTATCCATGCTAGTTTCGCTCGCCTGCGCCAGTCCTTCCCTCGTCAGACGCAGATACGACTCACACTTTCCACATACTCGTATCAGCAAACATTGCCACCACCGAAAAAAAGACACGGGATACCCACCAGTCTACTCGTCAACTCCGTCGCAACCGGGAGGAGCTCATCCTGGAACTGCTCGACCATGGATTCCATAGAGCCGTTGAGAAGATCGAGATCCGTCTCGTCAGAGAGCTTGAGGAGACCTGTGATGGCATTCAGTGCCTCTATTCCATGTTTCCTTTGCAAGAAGGGAACGCACGTCGAATGACTTCGCCGACACGCGTCGAAACGACCGTCCGCACTGTACAATATGTTATGGCTAGATCTTCCCCCGATCACGAGTGTAACATACCCGATTCATAGACGACGACCATGTGTGTGAGTGCCAAGGCTGCCTGGACGCGGACTGGGAGTTCGGGATCGTCGAGGGCAGTCGCCACTGCATTGGAATGCCTCGCCAAGTTCTCGAGAAGAAATGCGTGTCAGCATCGGCACAAACGAACAGACGACGCGGGACCTACCTCGGGGTTATTCCATTCGATGTTATGCCTCACGACCGTTCCAAGCACCTCGCAGGCCTACGCCATCCGTTAGCACCAGAAGACCCAGGGGGCCAAGGCCAAATATCAACTCACGACAGCGCGCATATATGGCTCGCTAGCAGTAAATTCGGGAAGAACATGCAGTACCATAAACTCCTCCATACTCCTCTTGACCTCTGGATGGCGCATGATGAACGGGCCAAGTGCCGACGTAATGTTCAATGCCCCAAATTTCTGAGGCGGCGCCGCGTTGCTGGAACAATATACATTCAAGAGCTCGAATCGGCGAAGGAGGGGCATGGCACTTACGAGCGAAGAACGTTGTTCACAAGATTGAGCATGGGCAAAAATGAAATCTTGGTTCGAACGCTCGCCAAAGTAAGGATAAACGAAGTGGCACCCGACACGGGAGACGACACGTTTTCGTATTCATCTGTGCCATGTTATCAGACTAGGTTCCGGTTTTAACTTCAACAAACCTCGCACATACCCACGGAAGCTCGGACATACTCGACGGGATCAGATTCCCAGAGTTCCTGATCGGCAGGTGTGAAACAGAGATGGGGAAAGACAAAGTTGGCAACGAGGTTGTCAACGTGGGGCTTCAACAGAATCCAGGTAGACTTTGGTTTGATACTCGAGGGGAGTCAGCTGGGACGAACGACATACACCATGAAGCATACCATGCGGTGAAGAACTGGAAGATCTGATACTGGCATTTCTTTGACAACCATGCTTGCTTGGACACGTACAGCTCGACTTGATGAAGATACACCTTGAAAATCTCGGGCGCAAACGCCGTGACGAAATGATTGGCAAACGTCCCGTACTCCTTTTGCATCGGAGATGGGAGTTGCGACGGGTTCCCGAACCTTTTTTTTGTTTCGTATATCAGTCCACGAAGCTCGAGTCGCGTTCAACAATGCCCCAACCTGTGGAATAATCTGCCCAGCGTTGCATACGCCCATTTCTTGGCCTTCCACCACACGGACTTTTCCCTTTCTTCCTCGTTTTCAGGGACAGCATTGCTCGGAAGCGAGAGATTGACGACTTGGAAGAGGAGTCGACCCCAAGGCACGAGACTTTCAGGACTTTGTTGATGTGCACTCAGGTTGACGATGATGGACGTCCTGTACGTCTTCAGAATGAGGTGCAACATCGACGGGATTTCTTGAGCCGATGAAGGGGGTGTGCTCAACATGCCACCCGCGACGGTGACGAGGGTCGGGAAGAGCTTCTCCACGATGAGAGGAAGATAGTCCTTGCTCTGTCGATACCTACCCCACCCGTTCAGCGATAACGCGCACCAAACAATTCCTCGCTCACCTGAACGCACGCACACATTCCAGCGCCGCAACACACCCCGCCCCCACCTCGCGAATATCCCCACTGTTCAGCAATGCATTCACGCTCTCCAGCAACCCCGTCCATCGTTCCGGAAAATCGTGTGAGATGAGATCTTTGAGGGTGGAACCCAGCTGAATCGTGATCGTCCTCGAGGGTGAGCCAGCGAGCACGCGCAGGATGGTGGATTTCAACGCGTCGCGATCAGATGGCGCGATTGGGACTTGTTCGGGACGTGTCCCGGGGGTGTCGACGATGTATGAGGTGTGGACACGGTTCTTGAGGTACACGGAGCATGCTTGGCGGGTGGAGCTGGATGGAGGGTGAGCGTTGCAGGGCGAGGTACGCGTCGAGAAACGTACAGATCGACGCTATCAGATGCAATGATTTGCAAGATGGCCGCCACCATGCCCTCTTGGGCACCGATCTACGACAGTCAGGGGAGGATCTAGGTGACTGTCAACGAACGAACGTGGCCCTCGACACACCTTGCGAATCTGGAGTTCGCCCGCTTTTTGGATGTTGGGATCGGCATTATAGGTGGTGGCGAAGAGATTCGCGAGTGCTTGGAGGTCCATAATCGTTTGCACAGAAAAGAAAAGAAGAAAAAAAAAGAGGCGGTGTGCAATCACCGCTCTACGCGTCGTTCTTAAATGTAAAAGAAGATGGAAAGTGTGGTCAAGGTTTGTGGACAAGAGTGTCCTCCACAAATTTTGTCAACACGCGTGTCGCGTCTGGTTACTTCCATCTATGGTACGGGGGTAAGACGGTCCCTTAAGACGTATCCAACATATATCTCCACGACCCGAACAAGATGTTCACCATGAACCCAATCACAATTCCCAGCTGCGTCTTGCGTCTACAACAAAGTAAAGATGAACCAGAACAGCCATTAGCATGGGAAGCAACATACGGGAAGATAACGTTTTCTGCGGGCTGAACCTCGCTGCCGTCATTCCAGAAGGCGGCAGGCTTGGCGTCGCGTAGGAAAAACAAGGGCAAGATAGGGAAGAAGAACCCCATGACAATGCCCCGCAGAATCATACTCTGTGCCGACGTCTGAACCAGCGGTGCATTGCCCACACTATCGATGGAATCGATCCACTGCTCTTCCAATGCACGCGCATGCTCGTCATCTACCGAAACAAATCAAACTCAGTTGACCTAAAGCGCTAAAGTCACATACAATCCTCGTCGTTTTCAAACTCGATGTCGAGATAGTTTGACGACGACTGGCTATGGAACTGCCTTCGAAAATTAGATATATCTTCCTCTGAGAACCCAGCTGCGACCAGGCGGTCAAAACCACGGAGTGGCCGGAGTTGCGCTTCCTATCCGTTTATTCGTGAACAGCCAGTGACCACACCAAGCGCCCATGCGTACCTGCGGCTTCTCCTCAATTTCCGTTTCAGGATCGATTCTGGGTCCAACCGAACAATGTAACCAAGTGATAAGATGAGGTTGCGAGGGTTGTGACGTGTCATTAGACGGGGGCGTCGTCGCACGCAGCTGTCGCTCCTCCAACGTGCTCAACCAAGAATGCAGCAGAGTACCGTCTGTGAGCAATCGCCCAGCGTGTATCAATCTCAATCGCCGGACCTGCAACTGTGGACGTGCAGCAACTATCTGGTATCCTATTTAGAGACACACTTCGGGTTCCTTGAACGGGCAACACACCTTTGTCTTGACGTCCCGGACAGTGTCTGTGCTCGTCACGATTAAGACGAGGTCTGGGATGCCCTCCGTAAAACGGATTGTTAGATTTCTAGAGTCAGTCCGAGACGGTTCGCCATCAAGTTCTGGGTCTATTGCCCGTTGCTTTCCCTTGGCTTTTTCACTGAGCATGGAGTGACTTTCTCCGAATTTTGCATGGTGTGGATAACAGCACTCGTGTGTCAGCGATGGCGTGGGAGAATACATCCTCCCCATCCTCATGCCCATCCCTAACCAAGTACTGCATCGAGACTCATCGGCGCGAGCGCACTCGTTTGCAGGTGTCTGACCGTTTTCTGTAGGCAAAACCCTCCACCATCATTGTGGGAGTCGGGGATTGCTGATCTCGTACTTTCGTGACATGCCCCCCTTTACCCGGGCTAGGCATCCTTCGTCTGGCGAGTGAGTTACGATTCCCATCCTGAAGCTCGGCTTAACCACCCTGCAAAACATAAGCGGGGCTACTGGAGTTCCCGGGCTGCTACAATGCGTGCAAGTTATCAACCAAATCATCGCCCAACTGGATGCATGTTCTTGTAATACTGAGTGTCTGCAGGCTTTTCTGACATAGTTCCCGCAGGCAGCTAGTTCAAACAAAGACAACTGCCTTCGCTTGGCGAAGTGCATCATTGAAGTGATGTATGCAGTGGTCAACCATGTTGAAGGAAAATCCGACGTTGCGGGACTTTCCAGTGCAATGGATCATCTGTTCCAGTGATGTCTTTCACCAGAACACTGCTTGACATCCAAAATTTTGTCACAGAACAGATGAATTACTCCAGATTTGTTAGGGTCGTGAAAGCGTCTGATGACGCAACCAAGATCGCACAATTTCACAAGAATCTGGATAATGCGTTGCAACTGTTTCAGGTGAGAAAGCACCATACATGTCCATATCAGGGGTGGCAACTCCATTCTTCACCTGTAGATTAAAACAACCCTTCTCGTGTTACCGAAAGGAGGACAAGAGGCCCCTCCGTATGCCGCCCTTCTTATACTCTTAACTATACTAACTATTTAAGCCTGAAGTGCTCCTACCGATAACCTATCTCTCTGCAGGCACATTCTGCCACCTGCCCCGTCAACTTTCTATGGTCGAGAGAAAGTCGTCGATGAAGTAGTACAAAATATTACCAGCGAGGAGCCTGCCCATGTAGCGATACTTGGCACTGGTGGAATAGGAAAGGTCACAATGCCTACTTGAATCCTTAAGATATGGGTTCTGACCAATCCCACTTCAGACGTCCGTCAGCCTTGCAGTTCTTCATCGTACCGAGGTGGTCTCATTGCACGGAGACCACCGTTGGTTCATTTCGTGCGAGGCAGCATCTGCACCACAAGGCCTCATCTCCACGATTGCCATTGCTTTGAATCAAACGGGGGACAATGTGTACGCCAAAATCCTCAAATTCTTCAAAGAGCAGCCACGAACCCTACTAATCTTAGACAACTTCGAGACCCCATGGGAACCTGCTTCTGGGCGTCGGGAAACAGAGGACATACTGGCTTCTTTGACATCGATAAAATCATTGAACCTGATTGTGACACTTCGAGGTTCTGAGCGCCCACTGAAAACACAGTGGACGAGACCTTTTCTTCCACCCCTTAGTCCACTGGACCTGCAAGCTGCTCGTTCCACCTTCTTGGTCATTTCCGATTTATTGGAGAGGAATCCCAACCTTGAGGAGCTCTTGCAGGTCGTTGACAACCTTCCCTTGGCGATAACATTAATGGCCAACCTCGCTTAGTTCGAGAGCACGGACGTGCTTCTCAGGCGCTGGAAATCTGAACGAACAGCTGTCTTAGATCACGGCGAACAACACCGACTCTCGAGTTTAGACATATCAATCAAGATCTCATTACATAGTCCACGAATGATTCAAAATCCAGATTCTTTCCATGTTCTGCGCTTGCTCGCCCTACTTCCAGATGGTGCAGCAGATGAGCAACACGTTGCTAGCATTGCATCGACCATTCGTTATGTAGGCAGGGCCACCTCCGTGCTCAAGCGAGTAGCGCTAGTTTATCCCCAGGGAAGACGCCGTTTCCGCATTCTCGCCCCTATTCGTGCTTTTTTACTCGAGCATCACCCTCCCGATATCTCGAGTATGAGCACAGTTCAACAACACTACGAGTCACTCGCCGCTGAGTGTGTTGGAATCGAGTTTGGAAGGGGCAACATCGGCGCTCTCATCACGCGCTTGTCTCCAGAAATAGGAAATATCCAGGCTGTCTTAGAGTACACGATGGATTCGGGTAGGCCTGAAGATATCCCTGGTGCAATACAAGCGAATATAAACCTCACGAACTTAATCAAGTTCAGCGGTCTTGGGACGACAGGGACGCTAGCAAAAGGTGCGGACAAGGCACGCGAGCTTCGCCTGACCAAGCTACAGGCAGACTGCATCCGATGCCAGGCGGAAGTGCATTACTTGCGTTCTCAGCGAGAACTTTCCACTGCCCAATATCAGGAAGCAGAGGGAAGATGTCTTATGAAGCTTGGCATGGTCGAGTGTGCGGGTGGAAACTATGAGGCGGCTACTAATCGCATCCTTTCCGCGATAGAGTTGCATAGGCAAGTTGGCGATGCACTTGGGGAGGTTGGTCACTCGCTCCGCAGCCCGGTGTAGGCTACTGTTCGGTACTGAGTCAACATTTCTTAGGCCGACTGCCATTATATCGCCTTGCGCAGAATGCAACGTGGCGCAAAAACTATGAAGAAGCTACAACGCACGTATCCATTGCTGTTGATCTCTTCCAGGAGCAATGTTATCGCCGAGCTTACGTGCGATGTCTATGGCTCATCAATGTGCTGGCCGTCGAAAGACGAGCATACAAAAAGGAGACGGCCGAACAATTTTTGGATGCTGCATCTCAATACAAGGACATGGGCGACGATATCGGAGAAGCAAATTGTTATCGTATCCTCGGCCGCATGTATCTCCAAACCGCAAGATACACCAATGCAGAGGAGCTCTTTCTGAAGGCGATCTAACTTTACGAGAGCATGCAGTGGATATTCGGCGAAGCAGATTGTAACCAAGCACTTGGCGAAGCCCGCATCTGTCAGGGGAATGATGTCGCTGCGGCGGCACACTTCAGCCGTGCCCGGGAACTGTATTCTCTGCTAAACCATTCGGGCGGACTGATGTTTTGCGCAAGGGCCGATGCTGATCTGGCCTTTCGGAGAGGTGATCATGATCTCGCGGAGGAGAAATATCAAAGCGTATTGGAGATGTGCGAGTCACCGGTGGACGTCGCACGGGTTGACTTGGGACTTGGCAAAATTTCGCTTGCGCTAGGCAACCTTGACATTGCGCGCGAGCTCTTCATCAAGGCACTCCCATTTTTCGAATCGGACGTCAGGGCCGTAGCTTGGAGAGGTGGAGTTGAGCTCTGGACAGGAACGACTAGCAGAGGATTACTTCGAGCGTTCTGTGGCTGTTTGTGAGGCTGCAGAGATTATCCCAACGCAAGCCGATAGTCTCGTCAAATTAGCGCAGGGTGCCATGCGGCAGTAGAAACCTCAGGAAGCAGCGGCGTGGTATAGGGACGCAATTGCCCTTTATCTTCAAGTTGGGGATGATGACTCGGCTCAGCGTTATTCTGAAGTTCTGCAATCGTTACCAGCCTGTACGCAGCAATCCATGTGAATACTAGGGATCCAGAGGGTGAGAATGCCCAAGGAAAGGGGCTTGGGGAACTCGAGCGGGATCTCGAGTTATGTAGTCGGTCGGTAATCTCGTGTGTCAGCAAGGGCGTGGGAGAATACATTGACATCGTCCTTGACCAAGTACTGCACCGAGACTCATACCATTCATTAGCCCACCATGCCCCGCGCAGAAGGCAAGTCTGTGTGTTATTCACCACATTTAATCCCTGATCGTCTTCCAGTCGGAACGCCAAAGTACTTGGCAAACAAGATGAAGTCGAAAGGCCTACAGCGCCTTCGATGGTACTGCCAAGTCTGCGAGAAACAATGCAGAGACGAGAACGGTTTCAAATGCCACGCCCAATCCGAGGGCCATCTCCGTCAGATGCTCGTCGTCGGCGAGCACGCCGGGAAACACATTGCCGATTTCTCGAGCCAATTCCAACACGACTTTGTCCAACTCCTCTCTCGGAGGTGAGTCCAAACCGCCCATCCTCGTATTTACACCATTGATCACCACTCAGGTTCGGAACCAAACGTGTGTTTGCGAATCGGGTGTACCAAGAGTTCATCCAAGACAAGCAGCATCTCCACATGAACGCCACCCGCTGGGTCACGCTCACGGAATTCGTCAAATATCTCGGTCGTTCGGGGATCGCGCGCGTCGACGAGACGGACAAGGGCTGGTTTATCGCATGGATCGACAACTCGCCAAAGGCGCTCGCGAAGCAAGAAGCCTCGATGAAGAAGGAGCGCGCGACCATGTCTGACGAGCAGCGCGAGCGGATATTGATCGCAGAGCAGATCGAGAGGGCAAAGGAAGAGGTTGGGGCGTCCTCGGGGTCAGCCTCGCCACCCGTGGAAGCGCGGGGTCTACAACGGGACGACAATACCGACAAGGTCGTCCTGTCACTCTCTATGAAACCGGCTATGCCCGCGGCAAGCACGCCTGCAGTCCCCACGGGGGGATTGAAGCTCAACCCTCTGAAACAGGGCGTCAATCCGTTGAAGCGTCCCAACGTCTTCAAGACGTCCGTAACTACCAAAGCCTCGGATCATCCTGATACCAGCAACGACAAGAAACGGCCGGCTTCTGCCATGTCTGCTGCGGAGCGTCTGATTTTGGAGGAACAAGAACGAAAACGACGAAAGATGGAGAGAGAAGGTGTTGTATCATAGCGTGTATTCTAGTATCATATTCTATTGTTTGTAATCCGTTTTCCTTGGACTTTTTGTTCAGGGTGGGTCCAAACACCGCGGAGGGTGTTTCACGCAACTGCTCAGATGAGACAAGTGTCGCAGTACATGACACGTGTATGGGATACACAGTGTACCTCAAATGCTAATTGTTACCAAAACGCATTTGTCTTTGCCGAGTGTAGCAAATGGCTGTGAGATATTTGCAACGTTCGTCCGATTAGAATCGTACGATATTCCTGAGCCCACGCAGGATCGGTCAACGAACTCGAAAAAAAAGCGCGTCGGTGTTCGTAAGATACAGTACGGAACAAAGTTCATAAACATCACAGCCTATTACATGGGTACATCTGGTCCAGCGATCAGCAGCACATCTCGCAAGGGCAGCCTGGATTTTGCGGGTCAGCAAAGGCACTGCATGACGGAGGGGAGACGTACAGACGATGTCCGCAGCACACTCGCAGCACTCCTGTGGATGTTGTCAGTATGGGCAGTTAGGAGTAAAGAATCGGCGTTGTGTACCTTGCAGCATTCTGTTTGATGGGTCTGTCAGTCATGTCTCGGAAAACCCACTGCCAAAATACACGCACCGAAGCAGAGGAAGCACTCAAGGGCGGCCAAGAAGCAGTCCTGAAAGGGAAACACAATGTCAAGAGACATATTCATTTCCGTGTACTTGACGGTATACCTTGCCAGCACCACCGCCACGGAGACGCTTGGCGTGATGGTGCTCTTGGTGGTTGTGCGCAGGAGCAGGGTTCGTAACACCTGCAAAGGCTGTTCGCGGGGTCGCTCCACGGGAGGGGAAAAATAGACATACTCATTTGGATGGCAGCCTGGGGCTGGTTAACGGTAGTCTTGTTGGTGGGCTCCATCGTCTTTCTTGCTTGTGAGGGTGCGGGAATGAAGAATTGGAGAGGTGGAAAAGCGAGGTGATGCAGGTTAAATACGTTTCGATTGGGTTATGCGCCTAGGGCAGCTGATCCACGTGCATGGGCAGATTACCTAAACCGCAGCGCCACTTGTCGTCCAGCTCCATCGACATGGGGACTCGGACACGACTGTCACTGTCGACAGCGAGCTCTCCAGTACTTACATGTACAATTGGTTTCTGATCGCTCGTTGCCAGTTTCAAGGGTGTGTTGATAGGCTGTGATCCCAAACACAATGCATGAACGTGCCTCGTCAAGACCGACTCTCCTGCCATGAAAAACGTTCTTGTCACCGACGAGGCTCCACCACCAGCCGAGTAGTACCCGCTAGACCATCGCGCTGCACTCACCCCCGCTGCAAACTTAGCCTGTATCGCATCCGCAAAGGGAGGAGCCATTTCAGGTAGTGGGCGGCGTTAGATAACCACCGTGGATCTGATTGGTCGCCGTTCTGGAAACCAACTAAATCCGAGGGAGCGTCACCTTATCGTGTTATAGCCCGTATACACTGAATGACGGTGGTCGAGGGTGTCGTAACTTGGATCGCTGGGGACCTCGACTCCTCCTCTGATCACGGACATGGACAACTCGACGAGGGTGCGTGTGAGCGCCAGCCCGGTGAAACAATCACCCCGACACGGAAGTTCACTGGGACGACCTAATGCGACGTTTGTGATCAACGACCCAGTACATCATCCGTCGCACGTTGCAGTCTTGGAGGCACGTTTCCCGCGGGATGTATATTTAGGTGGATTTGATCATATCGTCAACGCACGGTCATTATGCCGATAAAACCATAAATGGCGATCCTCTTGTGAGTGCTCATTTCAATCGAATGACCGTCTGCTCTCCAATCTCTACCTGCCACACAACAAACTCGGACATGTAAGCTCAGGTAGTAAGCAATCATGCAGAAACGTTCACCTTCATGTCGGTAGTTACCCATTCAGGCTATTTGGAAGCCTGTCGAAGCACAAGGTGACGGGATCTACTAGATGAAGGCTCAATAAGTTAGCAAAGAAACTGATAACGGTCGAAACCACACACCGCTTTCACCCTGCACCGTGGCGTACCGAGTTGCTCCGCACCCATAACGGTTGTCGGGGGAACTCGATGTGGCGACTTATTTCTTCCCAAGCCGGATCTCCGTGTGGAGGTGTCAGTTGCGAGGGTGCCGCTCTTCAAAAGTCGTGGACTCGTGGCTGAGAGCTGCATGTACAGCCACTGCAGCGTATCGCGCCACAGTGCCCGAGGCGAACGAAACTAGTACGTACAAGAACGTCCAACGTTTGCCCTTTATAAATTGAAACCGCGGAGCGTGTCGCTCCACTTTGACACTCGCAGCTACCGACTGTGCAGGGCGGTAGCATGGTGTGCAAGGATCCTTGACGATAGATCTAGACGTGCGAGTTCGTCTCTAGATAACACGACCCCGAGGTACGGGGACTGGGGATTTCTTGGCATAGCTTCGTCGCTGAGGAACCTGGCCAAGTGTGTATGGAGTCTGTCACTTGGCTGTCAGCTGTCGCTGATTGTTATGGTGTTGTTTATGTGATTGTTGTCACGATGACAGGGGATCTCCATCACTCCCTTATGACATTGTGGAAGATTGCGGTCACTATTACCCCTTAGCACAGCACATCCACTTCCGTGTATACTGCCACCAACAGGATATATGCGACGCTGCTGAGCTATCAAAATCGCTCTGCGCCCGAGGTACCACCATGGGAGAGTTTTCGAGTACAGCCATCTCCACTTTCCAGAGTCTCTTCGCCAAGAGGGCAGTTCAAGGCCAGGTGCGTCTGACCCACTCCACATAGCACCGGAGATGCTCATTCACCTTCAAGGGTGGTCTTCTGACCGGCCAAGATCCTTCTGCGTACAATACCGCAGACCCCCTGAGGCTATGGGTCATTCAGCTCGGTGCGTCAACGCTAGTCCCTCGACTCTTTGTTTGCCCTCGGCCCTCATGCAATGCCAGGTGTCATCCTCATGATGGCGCAGCTGCTCGGTTTACTTCTGGGAAAGATTAGACAACCCCGCGTCATCGCCGAGATCCTCGGAGGCATTCTACTAGGTAATCTAGCTTGCAGGACTTCATTCGTTCGGCCCCGTTGACCCTACGTTCCAGGTCCCACTGCGTTTGGACGAATTCCTGGTTTCACGAACCACATCTTCCCCGCAAGCTCGCTTCCATTTCTATCCCTCACCGCCAGTATCGGACTCTGCCTTTTCCTGTTCATCATTGGTCTTGAAATCGACACTAGTATTATCCGACGGAATCTCCGTTTGTCGGTCGTGGTATCTCTCGCAGGCGTGCTCTTTCCGTTTGCAATCGGATGCGGTGTATCTGTCGCTCTATACCGCAACTTCATTGCATCGTCTACAAGCTTCAATTATTTCATGCTCTTTATCGGCGTATCATACTCCATCACCGCCTTTCCCGTCCTCTGTCGTATTCTCTCCGCGCTCAAACTGCTTGAAACCACCGTCGGCCTTATCGCGCTATCCGCAGGGGTCGCGAACGATGTCATTGGCTGGAGTCTGCTCGCGTTGGCCGTGGCGTTCGTGAATGCAACGTCTGGTCTTACCGCCCTGTGGACGTTCCTCACTTGCGTGGCGTACACCTTGTTCTTACTCTTCCCGGTCAAATGGGCGTTGCGTTGGCTAGCAAGGAAAACGGGAAGCACTGTTCACGGCCCTACCGTGTTTTACATGTCGGTCGTCATGCTCGTCCTTTGGGGCTCTGCCTTCTTTACGGACATCGTTGGCGTGAACGCGATCTTTGGTGCGTTTGAGCCGAGTAGCTTTGACTTGTCGGGCATCCATTTATGATACTCTTATATTGCAGGTGCATTCGTCGTCGGCGTTATCGTTCCCCGTGAAGGTGGCATATCCATTGCGTTTGTGGAAAAACTCGAAGACATGGTTCAAATCATTTTCCTTCCCCTTGTAAGTAAAAAAAAAAATCGAGCACCCCTACACTTTTCTCACGTGCGTAGTATTTTGCGATTTCCGGACTCAACACGAACTTGGGTTTGATCAATACTGGTATGTGTCGGTCTCGCAATGTATGTGCATATATAGACGTGCTTGGTCAGGAACTGCATGGGGATTTGTCTTTGCTATCGCGGTTCTCGATTTCACTGGTAAATTCACTGGTTGCACACTCTCCTCGAGGGCACTTGGTTTCAGTTGGCGTGAAGCTACTGCCGTCGGTTCTCTCATGAGTTGCAAAGGGTGTGTTTCGTTCAAACGATCGCCTATCATGTCTTACTGTCTTTTAGTTTGGTGGAGCTGATCGTCCTCAATGTCGGATTGTCCGCGAAAATCCTCACCCAACAAGTGTTCTCCATGTTCGTCTTGGAAGCTTTGATTCTCACGTTCTCGACAACCCCTCTCGTCAACCTCATTTATCCACCAAAGTACCGCACTTTCGGACTTGGCGCTGTCACAGTTCATACGGTATCCGAGGATGACAGTGCCAGAGAGAAATGCATTGGTGAGGGTTCTGTGGTCGTCGAGGACGAAGCCTGGCGGCACCGATTTGCTGTGGTGCTCGACGAATTCAATCACATGCCTGGGATCATGGCACTAACGAAACTGGTCCTACCTCCCACCGCCGAAGATCCAGCGTCTCTGGGTAGGCAAACGCTAAAGACCTCTGTGAATGCGCTCCGCCTCATCGAGTTGTCGGAACGTACATCGACGCTGATGAAATCTGCAATGACGGAAAGGCTGATCAGTACTGACCCTCTGGTTGGCGTCTTCAAGATGTTTTTTGGAGAAGAGAGCGACATGCCCGTTTCTGCTTCGTTGTCTGTCGTGGCGCACAATGAGTGGGCTCACGCCGTGGCCGAACACGCCCAGAGGCATGGTTCGCAGCTGGTCCTCATACCCTGGATCCCACCTTGGCCAGGCTCGGCACCGGATCCGTCCGAACTTGGGTCGTCACAATCTCGTGGAGGAAAACCGGAGCTGAATCCATTCGATATGTTCTTTGGGCTCCCATCCAAGGACAACTCTGCATCGACGCTGTACTCGCACTTTGTTCGCGGTGTGTTTAGGCACAGCAAGACGGACGTGGCGCTCTTTGTCGACTTGGGGGATGATGCAGGTGTGAATGGTCAACAACACATTCTATTCCCATTTTTTGGAGGTCCAGATGATCGGCTTGCACTCGAGTTTGTGGTGCAGTTGTGCACCAACCCAAGGATAAGTGCCACAGTCATTCGCATTGGGAAGAGGTCCGAGCAGCCTGAGATTTCGAGGCCTGAATCGGCCTTTGTTGACGAAAAGGCAGAGCCTGGAACTCCTGTCACCTTGGTTCGTGTACCTTTTGCTCTCGCTTGAATGCTAGGCACTGACGCGATGCGCCTAATCTGATCTTAGTCGGCTATCTTCCCCAACACCATCTACGGGAAGCCGAACACGGCATTTCTCTTACAATCGGAGACGGCGGACGACCTGACGTGGACCCGTTACGCATCGCCGAACTTTGAAAAGGACACGCATGCCCAATTGCGATCGGCGCTTTCTCGGATGGAGTTTACTGATCTGTCGCAGGCGCTCCCGCTCCATGCGCTCGTGCAGCGCGCGAAACAGCTGCGTGAGACACATCGACGACTACTTGTCGTTGCTGGCCGCTCGAAACGGCTCGTCCAAGAGGGACTCGAAGGGGAGTTGAAGCAGCTCGTGGAGGAGCGCAAGTACCTGGACCACGAGATGGTGCGGAATACAGTGGGGGATGTCGCGACGGCGTTTGTCGTGGCGGCGGGGGCGCAGAGTGGGGTGATCGTGGTGCAGGCGGCGGGAGACGGCGTGGTGGATGTATAGCTGGGATGTATTATATGTAAAGTATATTGGTAGCGAATTTGGGGGGTTTCTTGGGCATTTGCGGGATCGGACCGGTGCCGGCCCGTGGTAACCCGGGCGAAGGAGTGGTCGTCAAGTTGCGCACTGCCGCAGGGATCGTTCGGGATAATAATCATGAGACAATGGTGAGTTTTTACTAGGCTACGACTTTTTCGACGTGATCACGCTTTAGTGCAGTACCCACCAGCGACGAACGTGCACGCGGTGATTGAACGCTGAACCGCAACACTCTGGTTCATCCGACAATCAGCGTGCTCGTCCGACAAGTTCCACAGGGTTTGAACGTCCCGGCCCGCTCGAGACAACTTGCTCTCGTTCCTTTCCATCACCGTCGTGCCATATAAACCTCCGACGCGCGTTGGTTGTACCGAGCGGGACTCTTGACACTCATTCTAGTTCATCCTTCACCGATCCTACTTCCAGCAAACGAGCTAGCAAGGGCCACACCCTACGACCCTACCTCGACTCGGCTAAAGTCGGGTCTAGACGATGCCCCCGACGACGGCCCACCGCCTCCTCTCCTCCCGGGCCCGACGCACCCTCGCACTCGCCACCGCTGTCTCCACGCTCGGTCTGGCAGGGGGTGGCTACTACTACCTCAACTCCGGCCCGGCCTATCCCGCGTCGACCCGCGACACAAGGCGGCCGCCTCCGGCTTGGACGCCCCCTGCGCGATGGGCGATGTTGGATGCGCTCGAGCGGAGTGGACGTGAGCTCCATGAACGCGTACGGGAACGGAAACGAGACGGGGATGGGGAAGGAGATGGGGAGGGAGACGTGTTCGACGTGTTGGTCATCGGAGGCGGGGCGACGGGCGCGGGGGTCGCTGTCGACGCTGCCAGTCGAGGACTCCGAGTCGCCTTGGTGGAGCGAAACGACTTTAGTTCGGGTACGTCCACGTTTCGATGTCCCTGTTTGTGTCGCTGACATTGACACGATAAAGGGACGTCGTCCAAGTCGACCAAGCTCGTTCATGGCGGTGTACGCTATCTACAGAAAGCAGTGATGGAACTGGATTACGAGCAGTACAAGCTCGTACGGGAGGCGTTACATGAGAGGCGGATATTCCTCCAGACGGCCCCGTATCTGTCGCACATGCTTCCGATCATGCTCCCCTTGTACAAGTGAGTTCTTTTCTCGATGGGATATCTCATCACTGATGGGGCCCCCCTCCGTCCCTTTTTCAGGTATTGGCAGGTCCCATATTATTATGCGGGGTGCAAGATGTACGATCTATTGGCCGGGAAGGAAAACATGGAGAGTTCGTATCTCATGTCCAAGGGAAAAGCGCTCGAACTGTTTCCGATGCTCAAAGGCGAGGGTCTAGTCGGAGCTGTCGTGTATTACGATGGTGCGGTGTTCCTTTCGCGTGGGTGTTCCATCTGACGCGACGCGCGTCATCGTCCAGGACAACACAACGATGCACGCATGAACGTCGCGTTGATCATGACCGCCGTCAAGCTGGGCGCGACGGTCGCCAACTACTGCGGCGTCACAGAGCTCCACAAGAACGCTCAAGGCAAGCTTGTCGGTGCCAAGGTCAAAGACGAGCTCACCGGACGGGAATTCAACGTCCGCGCCAAGGTCAATCCCCCCCTTTTGTTTTTTATTCTCTTCTCATTCACAACGCGCTCCCGCATGCTCACGTCTTGGAACAGGGCATTATTAACGCGACTGGCCCGTACGCCGACGCAATCCTCTCGCTCGACAATCCCTCGCATAGGCCCATAGTGAGGCCTTCGTCGGGCGTTCATATCACGCTCCCTGCCTACTACGCCCCTGCCCGCATGGGTCTTCTCGACCCTGCCACCTCGGACGGCCGCGTCATCTTCTTTCTACCCTGGGAAGGCGGCGTCGTCGCCGGGACGACCGACACGCCTGCCAAAGTGAACGCGCAAGGCGAGGAAGTGACGCCTAGCGAAGAGGACGTGCGGTGGGTGATCGACGAGGTACGGGGGTACCTCAGCTCGGATATCAAGGTCCGTCGTGGAGACGTGCTCAGCGCCTGGTCGGGTCTGCGACCGCTCATTTCGGCTGGGAGTGAGGGTGGGACGGAGGGGTTGGTGAGAAATCATTTGGTGAGGGTGGACCCGTCGGGGTTGATCACGATCGCGGGGGGCAAGTGGACGACGTACAGGGCGATGGCGGAGGAGACGGTCGATAGAGCGGTGGAGGTGTTTGGGTTGCGAGACAAGGTCAATGGGAGATGCCGAACGGCAGAACTGAGGCTCGTAGGAAGCGACGGGTGGAGTCGAAACATGTTCATCGGGCTCGTTCAAAGAGTACGTCGTCGATCATCCATCGCGGGTTGCGTCACTGATATCACAGTCTCCTAGTTTGGCTTGGACACGGACGTGGCGAAACAGCTCTCGGAAAACTATGGGGACCGCGCCTGGACGGTATGCGCGCTTGCCGAGCCGACGGGCGAACAGTGGCCCGCACACGGCGTGCGGCTCTCTCCAAATTATCCGTACGTCGAGGCTGAAGTCCTCTATGCGACGCGCCACGAATACGCCTGCACGGCTGTCGACGTCCTCGCTCGCCGCACCCGCCTCGCGTTTGTCGATGCCCAAGCGGCCCTCGCAGCCCTCCCACACGTGATCGACATCATGAGCACCGAACTCGGCTGGAATCGCGCGCGGCAACGGGAGGAGTATGCACGTGGAGTGCAATTTCTACGCAGCATGGGACTCACACCGGGGTCTGGGCCGTCGTCGAGTGTGAACGCCTTCGGAGGGTGGGGGTCGTGGGGCGCGTGGTCGTGGATGACGTCGTTCGAGGGCGGTCCAGGATTCTGGCGGCAGCTCCTAGTCGGATTGACGGGTTCCACGGTTGTCCGGCCAACCACGACCTCCTCTTCCTCTTCCTCATCGTTCAAACCCTCGTACAGCCGTGCCAAGTTTGAAGCGGG